>JANAVB010043420.1:1864068-1869068 GCA_029216955.1 Iris pallida | reverse complement strand
AGAATGAACTTTGCTCGGTACGACAATGGGGCATGATCACGTACTCAGCTACTAGTTTCCCCATAACCCATATTCTATCATGTGAGAGATACGAGAACAGTAAAAACATGTGAGAGATACTGTGATCGGTATAAAGCACGGTAGGTACTAATAGCAGTAAAACAGGTGAAAGTACTGAGAGCAGTAAAACATGTGAATACTCGGGCAGATATAAGCATAGTAAACCTGTACGGGGAACCAGTAAGAAGTATGTGAAGATATGATAACCGTCCTAAGCATGGTAGGGACTGAATTAATATAACATGTGAAGATTTAACTTGCAACCTCGGTTAATACATGTTCTAGCATTAAAAGACAGTAAATGAGTTTGTAGATGTACTTGCCTGGGATCCTGCTGTCAATATGAATCAAGGCTCGGAGTGAAGCCACGGTCCTAAAGATGAGATAATACAATAGCTAATCATGGTGAAAAGACATACTATAATGTCTAGGTCAACTAGGACAAACTAAGACAAACTGGGTCAGAGGTTGACTTATAGTTGACTTTGGTCAACTGGTCAACTCCGGTCAATTCCAAGTCCAATATGGGGTGACACTATATCCAAACTAACTTTCTAGGGTTTTACACTAGTTTGGGGTGAGGTCCAATACTATAATAACTCAAAACAACACAAAAAGTTGTAAATCATAATTATTCAATAAATAAATCAAATGAACCTTGTGTTCCAACAATTTTTGAGATAGACAAAAAGCTTAATTTTTCATGAAATAAAGTACCAAAATGATCCTTATTAATTATAGAAATTTACACTAATTTTTCTGGAATTTGTAAACCTTCATAAACATTTATTAAAAATCAGCAAACATAGGTATCCTGAAAATGAGCTCTGTTTTCCTATTTTTATAAAATACCAAAAGTACTTATTAAATACTAAAAAAAATTATAATAAATTAGCTAAATTAACATAGTATTTAAATACAATTTTTCCAGAATTTTTACAGCACTTAAAATATATGAAAAAATGTAAAACAGCCTAAAACAGCATAAAACGGCATACCGGCGGTATACTGCGGCATACCGGCGATATACCGGACTAAAGACAGTAAGTTTCTGGTGCCAAAAATGGCATACCGGCGGTATACTGCGGCATACCGGCGGTATACCGTTTTTTCAAACAGCAACAAAATCCAGATTTTTGCTAAAACTTGTTTCGGCCATAAAAACTTTGTTTTAAATCGAAATTCGGACTTTCAAAAGTCAAAATTGAATAGAATTGAATTTCCAACAACATGGAAGTATTAGTTTTCACAAATCAAAACATTTGATAGATCAAAACCTCAAAATACTCGAAAATCATATCTAGAAACTCAGATCTACGCAATACTGTCGATCAAAACCAAAAGTGCTATATACTAAACATGTTAACAATTTAAAGAAGCAAATTATAGGCCAATAAAACTCTAGTTTCCATGGAAAACAAAATTAAAGTATGGTCATGCCACTTTTGAGCAAGATACACTTGCCTAGGTTAAGCTCCAAGCCTAATCTTCTAGTCCACCACCAAGAGGGGTACGAAACCACACTCTAGACCTCAAGGCCAAGCTCCTAGCAAAGCTCCAAGGGAAGAGAAAGGAAGAAGAAATGAAGAGAGAGTGAAGAGAATGAAAAGAGAGAGGAGAGAGAAAGTGAAAGGGTTTATATAGAAGGGGGAATTAATCTTAGCCGTCGGATCATGATCCATGTGAAGATCTAAGTCAATCACAACCATTCAAACAAAACCAAATGTCCATTGGGTAATAGGGTGCATCTACACTATTCACGAAAATATCTAAATACTATTCATCAAAATATCCAAAATACTATTCACGAAAATATCAAAAATACTATTTATGAAAATATCTGAAATCGAAAATATCTAAAATGTGGAAAATCTGTATGGACGGTATGCCGTCGGTATACTCCGGTATACTGGCGATATGCCGGCCAAGAAGAAAATCTATAAGTTAGGAAACATTTTTAAAGCATTACGAAAATCAAGAAAATACGAAACACACTACAAAATACGTATCCGTATATAAATACCGATACTGTGAGAAAATATTTTATTCAAAAAATTTAAAATAAACCCTGAAATTCAGGGGGCTTACATCCTACCCACCTTACAAAAATTTCGTCCTCGAAATTAAAAATCATCTAACAGGTCAAACTATAACATGTAGCTGCTCCGGCTACAATACCCAACCTGCTACTCTTGTAATCATCTCTTCCGTTTCTCTTTACAATCCTTTTTTTGGTTTAGTTTCAACAAAGGTCCTTCTATCATAAACTACGTCATATATCATTTAGAATCTTCCATACTAACATGGAACCTTTATGTATCCTAAACTATAGGTCATTCTCTGGGTATGTTCATACGCAAACAATGCTTGATCATCAACTATATTTCCAACCTCAATTTTAAATACTTGATTTCCTTATCACATCCTAAGTATCCTTATTTTATCAATCCACTAGCCCTTTGCATTTTTTGTCGTCAATCCTTTTCTACAGCTTCTCTTTGAAATTATACGTTCAATTCTTATCCTTGGCGTAGAGCCTTCTTCTTTTTACTCAACAAGTCCTCCGAATATAAATTCTCGATTTCAAACTCCCGATTTATTAACTACCAATGTATATATGTCTTTGTCTTGTTCTTTGTCTTTTTAACCGATATCTTCCGATCTCGTATGCAATATTATATCTCATTCTAACTTTCTATATCATTTCACATATCGATCTACCCTCTAATCACATGTAATCAGCTTATAGATAACCAATAATCACTTGGTCATCAAAGTCCTACGAATGCACAATCCTCAAATTCTAAGAACAAGATTCTAATCCTTAATCCACACTCACAACAATATACTATCTCATTTCTCCATCTTTGATACCCTATCATCAAGTCATACTATCAATACATTCGTTCTTAATGGTTTTCAAGTCTACTACTGTCAGTCACCCATACTTGTCCCATAAGCTTAATCTAACCAATCCCTAGGAAAAGCATTTATCACAAACACACAATACATTTATAGTTATACTGCAGAATCAGTTAACAAGGTTTGGCTATTTCGGTCGCCTATGAAAAAAGAAGGTAACAAAGCCTAAGACTGGGTCAAGCAATCCATAGCAGTGTCCAAACAAGTTAAAGGGTCAAGCAAGACAGGAAAATTTATTGGAATATCTCCAAGAATGGCACGAAGACAACGAGATGCATGACGAGAAGAATTATCCAAGAGGTTAACGAAGAAGAGTTTAGTCAAGTCATAGGAAAAATGGAATAAAAATAATTATTTCCAAAAAGATAACATGAAAGCAATCATGTTGGAGAGTCCTAGAGAACCTATAATCCTAGTTGTAGATGTAGATATGACAAAGTTAATCAAGACGGAGAGGAATGATAACAAAAATTTATTCCTGCTCATTCGGTCATAATCAGAGGGGATCAAAAACTTAACGATATTGAAATTTGAGAAACAAATCAAAGATAAGGAATAAGTCAAATTTCCTTTATGATAGAAAAAGACAAGTTTCATAAGGAAGTCAAGTTAATCATCTCTCTGATACTATCAAATTTATCTGATCATTAATTGCCATTCATACCCTTATCTCACAAGTCCAATGTGAAATTCAACATTTATATGACTACTACCAAATTTGTACCCTTCTGTCATAAAGTTTGAACATTAACATGTTTACCATAGGCCTAATTGCTAATTTCCAAAAACATATAACTCAAAACTATCCACTTAATCATCTTTAAAGTCATCTTTAATTCTAAATTCTTCCACATTGTCATAGATTGATCCGAAACCTCTAAATCAAGTTTATGAAATCCTTGAACTTGTTCAAATCACGCTCCTCCAAATCGAATCTAATATTACTAGGCCTTACAAAATTTATTCTCCATTATAAAACCAGCTTTCATATTCTCTTCATCGTACACTTTCAAATATTATCCACCTTAAATAAAATTATCCACAAAGTCTCCTTTTTTTTCTTCTTTTTTTTCTTTTTTTTCCCCAAAATCTCATATTCCTACGAAGATATCACTTGATAACAAAATATGCCTTCTGATCTAGATGATTTACGACACTTCCTTAACTTTTTCAAGGTGAAGAGATACAAGAATTTAAATGATTTAACAGTGTAGTTGACAGGAAAATGTACAAGATAGATGATTGGTGAAATCGGGACAGTTAATCAGGACGAAGAAAATAATGGTAAGGTGAGAAAATTATCATACGATGAGAAGGAAAGAAAGAATGACGAAACAAGAAATAATAGTAGGAATCATTCTTGTTCATTAGGTCAAAAGAAGTGAATCAATTTAAGATATGTTCTGATAACCATACACATCTATCTAGAATCATGTTGCCAGAATTTTTGCCACACCAGTATGCTTAGATGCAATAAACGATAGAGTCATAACTATGGTATACACCCTATAATCATGTTATCTAGAATTCTCGCCACGCCAACCGGTATGGCTGCAAGAAAATCTAAATTCTATGAATATAATAGTATATCCAAAATCAGGCTCTATGTTTTTGTCATACCAGCTAATATGGCTGCGATAAATTCTAAACTTCATAACTAAAGCAGACATTTAGCTTATCAGGATATATAACAATTTAATCCACAAAATTTATCACGATGTAAGATCAAAGTTAACAACAAAAATCAAAAATTACATTCAACAACGAATTTAAGGAAGAACAAATAGAAATAAGTGAAAACAGATTTCTAGATAAGATTAGAGTGAGATCCTCAGGGGTCATCCCAAGGGTACAAACTTGGTCTAAATTGACCCACTGAAATACAAACAAGAGACTAAATACAGTTAACGGTCCTATGCTGTGACGAGTTCTCCTATGTTGCAATCCTAGCATTCCTCTAGGTGTTCTAAATGTTATTCCTAGTGTTATCAAGTTGTCCTAGATCCTAATTGCAGGCA
>JANAVB010043420.1:1790299-1854451 GCA_029216955.1 Iris pallida | reverse complement strand
GGGTCGACCACGAAGGAAGGGAGGGCGGGGACGCGGGCGAGATCTGAGAGGAGGAGAGATACCGGCGGAGGGCCGCTCCGGGCGCGTGAGGGGGGCGCGGCCACTCGGGAGGAGGCGGAGGGGCCGCACGGCAGGGATCCCGGCTACTGGCGCACGGAAGAACGCGGACAGGAGAACAGGAGAGGGGAAGGGGAGATGGGGGGGGGAAACCGCTGCCAGGAGAGGGGAAGGGGGAGCCGGGCGGCGGTCGGTCAACGGCAAGGGTGGAGGGGGACTGACGAACAAGAGCCGGAGTGATCTTCGAAGCCCGGGAGGGGCTGGAAGCGGCCAGAGGAGGGAGCGCCGGGGACGGCGACGCACGGCCGACCGGCAACGAGAAGGGAGGGGGGGAGCGCTCCTCCGGGCTCCGCGGGCCACGAGCATCCAGATGGCTCAACGCACGCCGCACGGGGAGATCACCGCCGACCGGAGGAGGGGGGAGATCAGTCTCGCCGGAAGGGGAGAAGGCGAGAGGGGGGCCTGAGGGCGACGGGGGGGGGGGGGGGGAGGGGAGAGACACAGGGAGGCCGTCGCACGACGCGAGGGGGGCGTAGCCAGAGTGGCGACGGGAGGAGGGGGCGCGGCTGGAGGAGCAGCAACCGGCGGCGGCGGGGGTTTTTGCCTGCCGCGGGGTCGCCGGCGTCGCCGGCGACGACGGTGGCGAGTCGACCGAAAACCGACAAAGGAGTAGCCCCGAGGAGGAACCGTCCAGGCGGAGGGGGCCACCACCGGGGGGGCCAGGCGACGGCAAGCCGGCCCGGGAGGAAAGGGAGGGGCCGAGGGGGAGGAAAACAAAGAGCGGGGCGATCGGACCGAGGAAGCCGACCGGCCGACCTACCCAGCGGCGGAGAGAGGCGGAGTAGGGAGCAGAGCTCTCCCGCAGAGGGGTGCGGAGCAACTCTCGGGCTCATTCTCTCTCTCTATATATAGATATAATATATATATAGAGATATATATATATATATATATATATATATATATATATATATATATATATATATATACTAGTCATAACCCGTGCCCATAGGGCATGGTTCATTGAGGTATTCCCCCTCAAAATCTTGGACGCCAATTTTAAACGAACAATAATAATTTGAGGCCCCCATCAAAATATTAAATTCTAACCACTGCTGAATGTGATTTTCTTTGGATTCCCATAAAACTCCACTCTAATAATGCTCATCCACAACCATTATGAGGCCCCCATCAAAATATTAAATCCCAACCATCAAAATATTAAATCTCCATCTTTGGATTCCCCATAAAACCCCACTCCCAATAATGCTCTTCCCCATAAAACCCCACCCAATAATGCTCTCTCCATAAAACCCCACAACCGTTGATTCACCAAGATAAATCCCAACCACTCTTTATCTTGGCACAGTCAGCCCTAGGATTCAAAAACCTTTGTGTTTTGTATAATAGATATATATATATATATATATATATATATATATATATATATATATATAAGCGGATCAAAAGCCCCCTTAGAAAGCCCCCAAAAACCCCCTCACTCTAATTCGTAATTTAATGTTAATTATATTAATATAATATTAATGTTTAAATAATACTAATATTAACATTAAATACTAAAATTAACATTAAACTTAACATTAAAATAATATTAACATTAATATTAACATTAACATTAATATTAACAATAACATTAACATTAATAAAAAAATAAAAAAAATTAATATTAACATTAAAATTAATATTAACATTAATATTAACATTAACATTAATATTAATATAATATTAATATTAATATTACGAATTAGAGTGAGGGGGGGTTTTGGGGGCTTTCTAAGGGGGGCTTTGATCCGCTCCCTATATATATATATATATATATATATATATAATATATATATATAATATATATATATATATATATATATATATATAATTTATATATTGAAATTTGAATTTTTCGAAATTGGTTTTTGGGCAGGGCTGGGCCCTTTGCTCGTTGGCTCAGTGGCCGATTGTATGCTCTTCTTTAGCTTTCTCCTTTCTGTTTTAATAAAATGTCTCTGCTAATATATATTAATATATATATAATATATAATATATATATTATATATAGATATATATATATATATATATATAATATCCTAATGTATATGTTTTGATAATGTATAATATATCCTATATATATGTATAATATATGTTTTGATATTTATATATATATATACACTACTATATATATATATATTATATATATATATATATATATATATAGTAGTGTATATATATATATATAATATATATATATTTTTTGAATATATATTATATTTAGTAGAAATAATTATAATATATATATATATATATATATATATATATATATATATATATATATATATATATATATATAAAGAGAATGTATATAAACAAGTAACATTAAATCCTAACAAAACTAACAAACTGGAACAAACAAAACCTGAATCAAAACTCAGCAAATCTCAAGAAATCTTAGAAAAGTGGAATCACAAAACTGGGGACACACAATATCCCAACAATACAATTATGCATACATACATACTATACATAGATACATTAAATATACATATATTTATACATGGAAAGTTGGGGAAAAGTGTGTGAACACATGTATCAACATGAGGGGGTCATGAACGTGTCCAAGAACTGGACACAAAGGTGTCAACACACAAAACAGCAAGGTATCAGAAAACTGTAAGAGCAGTGCTCGTGCACGCGTGTCGAGCAACGTAGGGCACGACACACACGTGTCCAAGTCTCGTGCTCGTGTCCATGGGTAGCCTAGGTATAGGGCTAGGTGTCGGACACCCTGCCTTGAGTCCACGTGTTCTCGTGTCCGAGTTGTGAGTGCGTGTCAGGGCCGATTTCGTGCGTGTGCACAGCAGGCCGAGATCCATGCGGCCTCGATAACTTCGTGTACACTCAACGAAATCTCGTAAAATTTTACGAGTACGTGGGCAGAGTTTGCCCCCACGTGTCCACAAAATTTTACGCCAAACCGTGTCGTATCCATCGAGTTATGACACTCGGGATGCAGGACTGTGCACCGGCTGTGTACGGGACATCGTGCTATGTTCCTGTGTCCTGTTTGGACACGAAAATATTGTCAAAAATTAACATAAAATATGTTTTGGAATTCCCTCATATAGGGCTACAAGTATATGAAATTAGTTTTGAAAAATAATAAACTTTTATTTCTAAGAGGCATTTCATCAAGCACATGTTAACATACGCCAACACGCATCCGATACATATATCAAACGGACACAAAATCTAACCAAACTACATCTACAGGTGTACCTAGATGCATGCTTATATAAATAAAAATTAGGATTTAAAGGAGTTTAAAAGCGTTTACCTATTGAGAGTCGAAATCTCAATGCAAAAAGCCTCCAAACGTTCCGACGCCGATTTCCTACGGTCCAAAGCCTCCAATCCTTGTTAGCTAGCCACGAGAGACTTCTTCTCCACTAAAGGATTGCAATGGAATTGGTTTGGTCCAAGTTGGATGAAAAATGAAGGAGGGAGGCTACTTTGAAGAATAATGAAAACTAGGGTTAGGGTTTGATGTAAAGGAACAAACAAGGGCTATGATATGTTTATTTAGGGGGGGAGGCTGCCTTGGCCGGCCACATACTGGGCTAGGGTTATTGTTTAGTCACAAGCCCAAAACCCTCAACTTAAAGTCATTTAAAAAGCCTATAAGCTAAAAGCCCAGAAAGCAATTTAAATAAAACCCTAAAATGAATCTAAAACATTCCTAATTAGATTAGAACCTAATTACTAATCAAATAATGATATTTAGTATCTAATCATGGTTAGTCCCTAATCATGGTAATTTTAAGGTTAAACCAAAAGAAACCACTAATCAAAAAAATGCATCAATTAAAATATCAATAAAATAATTTTAAAAAATTACACAATTACCAAAATATTCTTATTCTAGAAAAGTGGTAGTTACATAATCGGATCAGAAGACGATTAATTTATCCCTTGGACGATGTGATGTCGAAGAAGAACGCCTTTGGAGAGTGCTCCAGTAAGTGCTCAGGAGATTATGATCATTACTGATGCTTGTGAAGTGATTTGGAACTCTATTTATAGAGTTCTGAAATAATTGTTAGCCAGTTATTCTAATTGGCACAGACAGCCATTGGCGTGCCATCACCCGTTGTGTGAACGAATAACTTAATTGCATGGGACGTGTGGCATTCCGTGAGAGAGATACACGTGGCGTGGGCAGTATCGTATGCACGTTTTTCGAGATTAGTGGCATGCGCGCCACATTATCTAACTGCTTTGGATGATAATTTGATTGATTAACGCCAACTGTTGAATGGCGCCAGGCATCATCTGCTGTTTTAGTGCCATCTGCTTAATTCATTGATTACCTCATGCCGACTGCGAATGGCGTGGGGCAGCTGTCAGTCATTATGACAAATCTGACATAATCTCCTTGAGCATCACGCGTTCGGGATTCGAAATAAATTTTTCTCGACTGACGTGCTGTCAGTCATGATGACTGTCATTTGGTTTCTTCGAGAAGACTGCCACGTGTCCGCCAGTGCCATTTGATAAATTTAGTCTTGGCACCTTTTGTGAGTAGCGCATGATGATGATTATACTTTTTAGGCTTCTACATGGTCATGTCTTCAGTTGTTTGTATTTTTGCTCTCTCCGAATTGAGTTGATTTTTTAGAATATTTTTAATAAATTATTATTTCTAAATAATTTTGGATTGATTTCCAATAAGAAGATCTGTTGTTCCTAATTGTTGTGTACCAAACATGTCCCATCTCTTATAAAATGCGGTCCCACTGTTATTTAAAAAAAATAACATTCACAACCAATATGACGTACATTTTTATAGAAAAGATGATAGATGTGATACACACATCAATTGGGGACAACAAATTTGTTTTCCTTTCCAATGGTTTTTGTTAGGGGTACTACAAAACTTACTCAGGGCTAGCTCGGATCGGGGCTAGCCCACTTTTATTGAACTTTTACTCATGGTAACCAAACACTTACACCTACCCCCCAATTCTTCCAAACCTAAACATTCTAACTTCTAATATCTCTCTTCAAAATTCTTTTCCTCCTTCCTTTACTTTAAAACCCTAGATTTCTTCTTCGTCCCTCCAATTTCAAGCATCAATCAATCCTTGAGATGACACCCAAAGCTTCTTTCCATTATTCTTCCTCCATCTCTAATTTTATGTTTGTATTTTTTATTTCATTTTCATAAATCGTCTTTTCAATCTTTGTTAATTCCAAAATATCATATTATAGTAATATAACATAGGGTTAGGAAAATTTGGATGAATTTTTGAAGTTCAAACCCATTTTAGGGTTTCAAACTTCGAATTTTCGTTGGAAGTCATGACTTGGAAGCATCATGAGTGTAGAAATTTTCTACAGTCCTCGATCCAATAAGTACTATAGAGCTTTTCTATAGTCTTGAGTACATCAAGGACTATAGAAAAAATTTAGAGTCCTTACAACGAAAATCTCAAAACAAGCTGTAATATTTTGTTCAAAATTCAAAACAGAAGGGTATAAATCGTTGTTTGGATTGAAACACAACAAAATGCATGTAATAAGGCTTCAACCAGCACATGATAATATATTTTTATGACTGAAACTAGTAAAACATAGTCTTATTCTTTGAAAGTTACATTAGTTAATAAAATTATAACATTCTCCACCAATTTCAAAAATAAAAACAAAATTATTTTACCTGCACTCTTGTATCCCAGTTCAAGTAATATTTTGGCATTAATTTAAACTTTAGTGCATACTGTAATTACTTCAAAGTTCAAATAATTTGCATGTCCTAAATCAAATCACAACACAATTTTCTTCATAATCAATTATACAGGAAGATGTTCCTGATGGCTTTCAGTTCATTATTTAGACTGCCAAAAAATTTGGCAGTCCTACCAATTGGAAGAACTGTCAAATTTTTAACAGTCCTAATTGGTAGGAATGCCAAATTTTTTGGTAGTCCTAAATAAAACATGTTGTTCATTGAACATCATATTTTTTAGGACTATCAAATTTTTTGGCAGTCAAATCAACTGGAAAGACTGTCAAATTTTTTAACAGTCCTAACTATAGACATGACGGTCAAATTTTTGCCAGTCTATCATCGTCCCAGTCACGAATGTAGACGAATTTCCAAAGTTCAAAAATCCTAAAATGAGTTCTAAACTTTGAAAATCTGTCCAAAATGAATCATAAGCCAAATTTTAGTTACTAAAAGTTGAAGTTAGGCATGAACATGGATTTAGAACAATATTTGAAATTTGGGAAAGGAAGGGGAAGAAGATGAAAAAGGAAAAATTAACAAAAACAATGGCCATTATACTTGTAGTGGACATCCCCTAATAATTCTTTTTAGTTACAACTTATAAATAAAATAAATTAGACAACTATGACTAACTTTTGTAGCACCTTTATAATATAAATCTTTCCAATATTTACAAAAGTCGCCAATAAAAAAAATTACTCAGCCCTGAGTTTTTTATTAAAAAAAAGAACAATCTTCGATACCAATTCCCAAAACCGATCAATCCTAAGCAAACCCAAAATCCAGCGTACATAGTTGGAAGGGCAATACAGGCCAAGGACATGAGTCCATGAGCAATTAGCAACCAGGAAGATTCTTATTTTGAGATCCATACGACCACAAGAAAGAAACTCATTGCCCTCTCCCTTTTCTTCTTCTCTTCCCCCAGACCTCCCGTTCTTACTCTTTTACTTCAATTTCACCACATAATGAATTCCACTCATAATGCCGTGTATGCTACGTGATGAGGCATAGAAGTTATTGAGAATAACTTCACAACTATTAGGAACGTCTTCTACACACTAAGTCATTACAAGAAAAATGATGTTTATTGACGGTTTATTTCTTGACGATCGTGAAAAACCATCAAGAAAAGGGGTTATCTTGACAGTTTTAGCCTTACGTCAAGAAATGATACGTTTTATGTTAATTTAGCATTTTTATAGCATAATTGTTGACATTTTTAGAGGATCCGTCAAGAAACATCATTTTATTTAATGACGGTTCGGTAATAATCGTCAACTAATATATGTGCAGGAAAATTGTCGCTATTTTTTTAGCTGTCATTATTGTAATTTTTAAAACTTTTTGTATTTTTTGACGGTTGGGGATTCTTTTTTATTGAGGAACAAGTCAAAATTTTCCTGATCCCTTAGAAGAATCCTCTTGCTCCTATAGAGAGAGAGAGAGAGCGCCCTACCCTCTCCTCTACTCTACTCTAAATGGTCTCCACACCCCCACATCTCCTCTTCCTCAACCAATAAAAACGAAACCCTAACCCTAGTTTTTCTCCATGTACGACTTCGATGACCTCCCAACGACGGATCGACCTCGCAGCGTAGGTGTCCCTTATCGTGGGGATGGAAGCCGCCAAGACTGTCGACATGAAGGACAAGGGACACGATCCCTACAATCTCAAGCAAAAGGTTTGTTCCCATCGAAAAAAAACCCTAGATCCAACATTTCTAGATCTCTCGTTCATGTAGGGTTTTAATTTCTGTCATCTTTTTCTTCCATTTTTATTTAGGGCTTTCTTGTTATGTTGCTAGAAGTTTGAGTTCCTATGGCCATCTGGAACCGGACGTCAGAGCCGTTTTTGACATTCTAAGGGAGCCGTCCCTTTAACTTTCCGGGGATTGGGTTTGTAATCCTGCAAACGACGTCCCTTTACCTTTCCGGCGTTATGTTGGCGCAGGCGCTCTTCAACTCCCTGCCGCCCGAGGACTTCAAGGATGGCCTATTGGTCCTGGGAGGTGACGGCCGGTTCTTCAATCGAGAGGCCTCCCAGGTGTGCTTTATGTTTGTTTCTAACTTGACAATAACAAATTTGACAGCTGTCGAAATTATTTTCTGATGTGGTGGGTTTATCTTCGAGTGCATATCATTATGCTGCTGGGAATGGCACAGGAAAAGTTCAGGTGAGTTAAATTATTGCTTTCGAGTAAGCTTCTAGTGTCTAATTGCATCTAATGTTGGATTTCAGATGATGAAGTACACAAGTTAACTTGAGAAGTCTTCTGATTGAATATGTATGCCACATGCTATTCATGGTTCATATATGAGAATTTGGATATGCGAAGGAGAAGCAAGGGCATAGGTCTTCGAATATTCCCCTCCTCAATAAGAGGAGGAAGGCATGGATATATAGGCACTAGTAAGGATTTTTTATGTATATACTGAATGGAAATTCGTTGTGACGATGTTGGTTTGGATTTAAGGTAAAAATTAAGAGATGATATTTCCTTGAGTGAAAGTGAAAACACAAGAAATTGTCTGATTTTCATAGTTTCTAATTGACTCTTCTTAAACTTAAGATCCTCTTTCCAAATTTCCCCAAGAAGAAAACTATTGTTTGATTTTGATTTTGATAGTTTCTAATTGACTCTTCTTAAATAAGATCCTCTTGTCACATATGGTTAAGAAACTAGATGCACTTATAGTTTTTGAGTTGTTTAAATTTTTTTTGTTGGATTGTGGCTGAAGGTGACGCTCTTAGTTGACCAAAATGAGCATGGGCTGACACAAGGACTGATTGACTAGTTAATTTAGTACATACATGTATTTAGTTGATTTAGTACATCTATATGCTGGTATGCGCTTATATGGATGTTGGCTTCTTAATTTGAATATATAAAATTTAATGCACTATCATCACAGCTTGCTCATACTCATTTATTGCTAAATAAATCTTCAATGAGCTAGATTAAATGCTCTTATTGCATTTTGTATATACAAAAGCATCCATATTTTCATACTTACAAGAGCAATTAGTAGGACAAAATGCAACTAGGACATTGTACAAGGAGCACCTAATAATTGTAATGACTAACTGTTTCGTTCAAATGTTAGTTGGTGACTTTGGTGATCATTTGAGCAAAAACCAATATGATATGGTCTAGTATCATTCACATGAAATTTGATGGCAAGATATGACTGGTACATAACTGGTTACATTATGTGCTCTAGTTGTCTTCTGTATGGAGCTTGTTTCTGGTTGCCCTGTTTTATAGCTGCTTTGGTATCCTTTCACTTACAGGGAATGGTTTTTCATGTTATTGTTTCCAGACCAGTTTTTCTAACATAGCTTACGAACCCATGAACATGCGGGGTTATACAGGTAGCTACAATATATTATCCTGTTGCTAGAAAATTGAAGCCTCTTGGGGTACAATATAGTGTATAATTTTCCCTACTGTATTTTCTAAAAAAGGTACAATGTTATTTGACCATTTTAGACTTTCGACTCTCAAATTAGGGAAATGTATGATTTACGTTGTCTTTCATTCTTACATGACATTATATAGTTTAGTCGAGCTTGGGTTTTGATAGACACATGAGACGCTTTAACACCATATTCCTTTAGAAAGTAGTATATTGTTTTGCCACTTGCGAAAAATTGTATTAGACAATTGTGAAAAACCAAATTGCATAGTCATTGAAAGTCTTGTTTCAGATTCACGTGCAAAACAACATTTTGAACAAATGACACAAATATTTTCATCGAGTGCATTTGGAGAATGGTATTTGTAGACTGAAATGTTTTAATAACAACTCCTCAGATGTTTACTTCAGTATAATATATATTGTTTATATATACATTTGAATTTTCTTAAGCAAAATTGTAAATGGTAATGTAGTATGTAGACGGAGGATAACACTCTGATCAATTATTGCAACTGGATAAATAAATACTGAAGTTTGTGACTATCTAGGCACCAACTTATGTGCCCATGTGGTTGCCTAGTTTTGGAAACTCATGCATTCCTAGGACCAAAGTATAGTTTCTTTCCCATTTTTTTATTAGTTTATACCTGTATCATGGTTTTCATACTTTTTGTGATGATGTATCCTGTGTTTATGTGCCATTCCTTATCCTTTCATTTTTGTTTCTTGAATTCATGACTATTGGACTTCAGATGCTTCGTTCCCTAGCTATTTCCTGTATGAAAAGAAAGCAAGTAATATGTAAGAGTTAAAAAGAGCTGAACGACCCTACTAACATAATGGAGGATGAGAATGGCCTTGAATTGAGTTTGGGACTTTCCTGTGGTAGATCGTCAGGGAAATCTAAGATTGTTGATATTTCTTCAGTTCCTAAACTAGAAGCATGTGGAACTTCTGCCAGACAGGCAGTGAAAAACAAGAGAGTAAACAATATACTGGTACCCTTTTTTGGTATTATGCAAAGATCGAGTATCCATTTATTCTGCCTTTTGTGCTTGCTTCGTTAGTTGCATTTCTAACATCTACTTTTATTTATTTTACATAATTAGTGTTTTAACTCCATATGATAAAGAGGATGTTCTTTACTCTGAGGAAGAACTAAATATAGAGAACAATGATGGAATATCAATTTTGTTTTACCTACAGGAAATATATCTAGGTACGTTTTTGCATATTAAATTCCTAATATTGCATTGCATTTGACCCCCTACCTTAGTTTAATTTCGAGGACGAAATTTCTTTAAGTTAGGTAGGATATAAACTCCCATATTTTTATTCATAATTATTTTATTATTTGTTATATATATTTTTATTATAAATTCATTAGTTATAGTTAATGTATGTATATAAAAAATATATAGGTGTATATGCTTGTGCTATAAAATATATTTTTACATAGAGGCGGCTACTGTAGCCTTGCTACAGTAGCAAATTTTTCTCGACCCCTCCTTGTGTGATCCGCGAATAGGAAGGAAAGGATTAGTAGAGGTTTGAGCTTCAAATCTTTCAAATTTGGCTAGCCAAATCCCTATAAGATGTCCGAGCTATCCTAACCTATTTCCTCTCGGATTAGAACCTAGAAATCAACCGATGCCAATCGGAATCTGAGTGAGAATCGAATTTTGTTCCCGAGTATAAAAAACTGAGACTCACCCCTGGTGTTGAGGAAAAACCCTAGCAAGCTTCCTCGTAAACTGAACCTCGACCCAGAGGATCGACTCCAGCACGACCCTCATGCCTCGGTGCCGCCATCCCGCCACCTGACCGCGCCGCATCGCCGTGGAACTGCCTCCATCTTCCCCCAGGCCGACCGCGAACACGGACAAACCCTTGTTGTCGACTGCAAGGTACCCACATTCAAACTAAGATTTCCTCAATAATACTCGGTCATTTTTCGATTTGTTAAATCCTGTTGAAAGACAATATAACCATCTCTAATCCCTGTATCCAGTATCGAATCAAATTAGGTTAGGATCGATAGAAAAATACTCGAGAAATTGAGGAAAAAACCATGTTAACTGAACTGTGATTGGCAGCCAAAAACCCAACTTGGAAGGCCGATATCGATGAAACTAGTGCGTATTTTCGAAAACCAATTGAACACAGTTGAAGTCCATATAACCAAGATCAAAACGTAGCTTTTACTTTTACATATTATCTGACATTAAATTTAGGCAAAAAAACTGTTTTATAAACATTAAAAATCTAGAAATCTTTTCCGATACGACGTGCGCCCCGACAAACCGGGCGACATGGTTCGCACTATACGCATCGAAAGGCATGTATGGATGTTGTCGATGTGTGGTAACTGACGGAACCCGATTTCGTTCCGTGTGCACGACAAAATCAGTACGTATCCGCCGAGATACTCCCGTATCGACCTTTTGCAAACTTGACCATAACTTCGTGTACATTCGTCGAATCGAGATGAAACTTGCGCCAGCAGGACCGTATCGAAATTCTGGTACTGTGTGCCAAGTTTGGTCCAAATCTGTGAAGGTCGATAGGAACGCCTATTTGGCAGGCCCGCGACCCAATCTAACGGGCAAAATTGTACACGACTCATCGGAATCCAAAATTGGACGTACCATTGAGTTCGTCTCAGAAAACCGAATCTGTAGACATGTATTTTGACAACTTTAGAAGCCGTAGATTCTGGCACGCATTTCGGTGCAAAATGGGTCCAACGGCGGATATTATTTTGACCTGAAATTACGATTTTGTCCCTGTTGTGGAATCTAACTTTCGGACAGGCGTTTCCTAGATATATGTTTTACACCAAAATCATTTTTGATGTTTGTTTCAGCATCCGGAGTCATCTGTGATTTGTGAATTTTTGTGCTGACGTTTGCGACTGTTGGATTGCCCTC
The DNA here is from genome assembly GCA_029216955.1 of Iris pallida. Lineage (NCBI taxonomy): Eukaryota > Viridiplantae > Streptophyta > Magnoliopsida > Asparagales > Iridaceae > Iris > Iris pallida. Next base: position 1,842,244 of record JANAVB010043420.1, on the reverse strand, counting down.
CTCGTACCGCAGGCAAGTATACCTTGCCATAGATTCTGATTGTGCTCATTTATTTTTAGTATACTTTATTATTGCATATTTATTTCTCTTGTTTGTTCTTTTGTTTATATCGTGCGTCCAAGTCACACTTGGGTGCAAGCGACTAGATTTAGTCGCTCTCATTATTTTATATCTTATTTTGCATGTCGACCTAGAGTTAGTTGACCACCTTATGAGTGTGGAATATTTTTATATCTCCTATGGCCTTGATACATGTGTATCACATGATGAGTGAGTTCATATAGGACATGAACCTGCGTACTCGACTGGCCATCGATACGTATCGGTCGTGGGACGGATAGGAGGTAATTGCCATTAGGAGTCGAGTTAGAAGCCATAGCAGTTGCCAACTGGACAGGTTGTTGATACATCTTGGACATGAGCATTGGGGCACTACCAAAATATGGCAAAATTGAGACGAATTTAGCGACTCCATGAGTAAACGTCGCTATTTTTTGGGGAGTTAGCGACGTGTAAATGTGACGTCGATATTCGTCGCTGGTGGCGACTACTAGCGACGAATAGCGATATTAGTATATTAAATGGAAACTTGCGTCGCAATTTCGTCGCTACACGTCGCTAATTATTTTAATATAGCGACGTGTAGCAACGACTGTTATATTACGTCGCATTATATTAATAGTCAGCGACGTTTAGCGACGTCCCATGCGGACGTCGCTAAATGTTTCATATAGGGCATGGACACGAGGGTTTCTTTTCTATTCACGGTCGAAAATTTTTTTTCCCCCAAAAATTTCAGCGCTCCTCCTCCTCCGGCGCTCATCCTCCTCCTCGCACCCTCCTCCGGCGCTCGTACCCTCCTCCGGCCTCCTCCTCCTTGTACCCTCCTCCAGCCTTCTCCTCAGGTAGCCCCCACCCTCTCTCTCGACCTCTCTCTCTCTCTATAGGGTACTGCTTTAGAGTGCTTGTCGAAGCTAATGCCAGGGAGGGGCTGCCTATTGCGGTTTGCTGGTCAGGGAAGGTTCTATATATGTTTGGACATAATGTGGGAAGAGTTAACTGGCTAACCAGTATGACATCTTTTGGTATAGCCATGTTCATCTTTTGGGAAGAGTTAACTGGCCAATGGAGTAACTGAATGTTTGATATTACCTACACTTCCTACAAGTTTGTGAAGAAATGATAGGTGTTTCTTTCACCATGTTCATCTGTCTAGGCCTACACTATTTCTTCTTGATACTACTAATTGCGAAGCTTCATTCTCTGATGATAGATGTAATAACTAATATACACTGCTTCAATTCCGTTATTGGCTAGTCTGGCCACCTAATATCTGACTTGTGTGCCCACAGTTCTTGCTTGCTCATGTTGAGGGATATCCATTTGTATATTATATTTCAGAAGGGCACATGTTCAGTCCTTAGTTGCACTATTTGTTCAGTCCATTGAATGTGTCGGGTTTGAAATATTTGGAATTGAATTAATGGTTCGATTTGGGAACAAGGAGATTGTATTGGGATGTAGGGCTATTAGGAGGCTTACAGCCATTGTGTTTAGATATCTGAATCCATTTAAGTATTCTCTTTCATATCACATTTTATTGGGTTATGGTGGGTTATAAATATGTAGTATGGTTACTGGGATGTATCAGCAAATGATGTTGTCCTGCATACCAAACAAGTGAGACAGGGTGGACCTCTTACTATGGGGTGACTGACACCAGACCTGTGGTGTTGCAACAATCAATATTTTCCTTAACTGTAACTTGATTGCAGGGTTATATGAGTGTTGTTTTGAACTTGTCTCAATTCGAGACAGTCTTATGAAACCTAAGAATTTTGTGGTTATTGACAGTAGCTGATTGTATGGCTGGTATATGGATTCATAAAGGACTGATGTACAGCTACATAGTGAACTGATAATTAGGTTTACATTGGACTGATAAGTGAACTCATTTTAAGACTAAGATCAATTGGAGTTACTAATGAATGGCTGAAATCAATTGGATTCATTTTAAGACTGAAATCATTTTAAGATTGAAATCAATTGGACTGATTAGTGGCTGTCCTGATATTGGACTATTGATATCTATCCTAAGGATGTGACTGACTCTGGTAACAGGGGGTTGATTTAGTGTATGAACCTGAGAACTCATATAGTATAGGATAGTACCAAGTAAACTGAGACTTATGTAAGTTTGGTTTAGCTAGAAATTCATATTGATAGTTTATTGAGCTCAGTTAGAACTGGTATGGACTAACAGTGTTTAGGATGTCATGTTAACTGAATTGAAGTCAGTCTGTTAGTGAAACTGAACTTTCAGATGAAGTTGACTGTCCTCCGACCCCCATCTCTCGGCAATGATGATACGACAACCTATCACTACATCTTTTAGTAGTAGATAATGTCTTAGTATTACATTTTGTGGGTTCATCTTACTGATTCTGTTACATCCTTCAGATACTAGATTCGACAAGAACATATACTACACCATATGTACAGAACATAGATGATTCACACTAATGTATGCTAGAATGAATTTTGGGTTGTGTTTCTGAGCCATCCGTTCTCACACTTGTCAAAAAATCGAATATAACCTTTTTATCTGCCATTCGACTGGCGAGGCAGAAATCTATGTATGACATTTACTATAAGGAATTTGCATTAATCTACGGTACGACATCGTGATCAAGACATAGTCCCTGCAGCCATTCGACTGGCGAGGCAGAAACTATATAGCCGTAGATAAATTTGACTGTCCTTCGACCTCCATCCCTCGGCAATGATGATACGATAACCTATCACTACATCTTGTAGTAGTAGATAATGTCTTAGTATTACATTTTGTGGGTTCATCTTATTGATTCTGTTATATCCTTCAGATACTATATTCGATAAGAACATATACTACACCATATGTACAGAACATAAAACTTGTGAAATATATCGTTGAAGAACATAAAACTTGTGGTCGTACAATCGTCACTTTCGTGCGTCAGTTCATGTCGGTCTTCACTTTCTGCAGTAATTATCTTAAAATGGATATGAATTACTATCTGCGGAACCGTTTGTGGATGTACAATTGTCATCCTGATGAATTATTATCTGTGTCAATCTTTGCAGAATTATCTTAAAATGGATATGAATTACTATCTGCGGAACCGTTTGTGGATGTACAATCGTCATCCTGATGACATGTGCGGTGTGCGGGATGAATTTATACAGGGTGTACAACAGTTCCTCAAGTTTGCCAAGGCGTTCCCTCAGTACATGGACAGTACAAGCATTAAGTGTCCATGTGTGAGATGTCGCAACTTGAAATATCATTCGAAAGTGGATGTGACATATCATTTGTATTCGAGGGGTTTCATGCCAAATTATTATTAGTGGACCGCACACAGAGAACTTGTGCCTTTAGCCTCCGAGCCGGAGCCTTATGTGGAGCCTTATGTAGATGTCCACGAGCATGCTGATTACGACCAGGGGTGGACGAACATAGTTTTCGATGCTGCGGGGCCTAGTTACGATCCGAACAATCAATATGCAGCTGAGGAGGCACCGAATGCCGATGCTGCAAAGTTCATGGAGTTGCTGGAGAATGCAAGGACTCCTTTATATCCTGGTTGTGATGACCATTCACCGTTGTAGGTGATTACAAGATTGTTAAGCATAAAATCAGATTTTAACATGTCTCAAGAATGCTACAACCGAATCGTAGAGTTAATTAAAGATATATTGTCGGAGGGTGGCAAGTTACCTAAAGACTTCTACCGATCCAAGAGAATGGTGAGATCGCTCTGGATGGGGTATGAAAAAATTGATGCATGTCACAACGGATGCATGTTGTACTATAAGGACGACAAGGATAAAGACGCCTGCAGATTTTGTGGTGCCGATCGCTTCAAGACAACTAGTACAACAAGGACTTCTGGTGCACGCAAGCCAACAGATTCGATGCACTATTTGTCTTTGACGCCGCGGTTGCAGAGGTTGTTTATGGCAAAGGAGACAGCTGATAATATGAGTTGGCACAAGCGGAAACAAATAGATGGAGTACTGGATCATCCATCCGACGGGGAAGCATGGCAGCACTTTGATCGAGTGTATCCCGATTTTGCTTCGGAGCCGCGTAATGTCAGATTGGGGCTTTCCTCCGACGGTTTTACCCATTTGGACTTTCGGGCTCACAATATTCTTGTTGGCCTGTGATTGTTACTCCGTACAACTTGCCGTCTTGGATGTGTATGAAGACTCCTTACATGTTCCTAACTGTTATTATTCCAAGTCCGAAGAGCCCGAAGAGGAACATCGATGTGTACTTACAGCCCTTGGTAGATGAGCTGAATCAGTTGTGGGAAGCAGGTGCAACCACATATGATGTTTCTAGAAAGCAGAACTTTCAGATGAGGGCCGCACTAATGTGGACCATCAATGATTTCCCGACCTATGGAATGTTATCGGGTTGGAGCACCCATGGTCGTCTCGCATGTCCGTATTGCATGGATTGCACTAAGGCTTTCCGTTTGAAACACGGAGGAAAACCGTGCTTCTTTGATTGTCATCGACAGTTCCTACCAAAGGATCATCCGTACCGGAGGAACAAGAATGCTTTTCGTGCTGGCGTGGTAGAGAAGTCAAGTCCACCGCCACGGTGGTCCGGGGACACGATATGGGAAAAAGTTAAAGAATTGTCAAGTGCTATTGAAGAGCCTACAGTAGGGTACAAGTGTGATGGATTTGGCCGCGCTCATAACTGGACGAAGAGGAATATATTCTGGAACCTACCATATTGGAGTGACCATCTGCTCAGACATAACCTGGATGTCATGCATATCGAGAAGAATGTATTTGACAATATAATAAATACTATGATGGACATAAAGGGGAAGACGAAAGACAATCCCAAGGCCAGGTTGGACTTAGAAGAAATATGCAGACGTCTAGAGTTGCATTTAATAAAGGAAGGCAGTGGGAAGTATAAGCAGCCCAGGGCCATTTTCTCACTGGACAAGGAGGACAAAGGTAAACTTTATAGGTGGATCCAGGGCCTAAAATTTCTAGACGGGTACGTATCGAATTTGAGAAGATGTGTTGACCCTAAGGAGAATAAACTACAGGGTATGAAGAGCCACGACTGTCACATTTTTATGGAGAGGTTAATCCCGATTGCATTTCGGGAATTCTTACCTCAGGTCGTTTGGGATCCACTGACAGAGCTTAGCATATTCTTCAGAGATCTTTGTTCTACTAAGTTGCTCGTCGATCGGCTTGAAAAGCAGGAGAAGGACATTGCAATAACATTGTATAAGCTTGAGAGGGTGTTCCCTCCAGGATTCTTCGACTCTATGAAGCATTTGCCAATTCATCTTTCATATGAGGCACGTGTTGGTGGGCCCGTCGGTTATCGGTGGATGTACCCGTTCGAGCGCCATCTAAACCACCTGAAGAGGAAGGTGAAAAATAAGGCACGGGTCGAGGATTCTATTTGTGAAGCCTATGTCCTTGAGGAGATTACAAACTTTTGTTCAATGTATTTCAAGCCTTATATTGCTACAAATAGAACAAGAGCTCTGAGGAACGACGATGGAGATATAGAATATAATGATGCATTATTGAAAGTCTTCAATGCTCTTGGAAAGCCTTCTGGAAAACTGAAAAAGAGATATTTGAATGATGAGGAACTAAAGGCTGCCCAGTTATATATATTACTCAACTGCGAGGAGGATGAAGTGGAAAAGCTAGAGTGGTAAGTAAAAATCTTCAACGTTCAAGTCATCTATTTGTTGATTACGTTATTATAATTTAACGAGTATATCCCGATATTTATTGGTTTTCAACAAATTTAATGATGAGGTGAGGTCAAGTAGACCATACATTGCAGATGAAGAAGTAGAAGAAGAAATGAAACTTTATTTCCCGTCTTGGTTGACTGCATATGTATGTAAGAAGCTAGTTAGAATCTTCCTCCATTCACAATTGCACAAGAAATAACTTAACATTAAACTTAATTTTGTATCTTCTCGTGTTTAAGTCGATCGTCCGGACGTCATCCCTGAGAATGAATCTATTAGAACTCTTGCCAAGGGACCAATTTATGCCGTCAAAATATGGCCAAGTTATTGCGTGAATGGGTTTAAGTTCAAGTCAACAAATGCTCTCATCAGAGATAGCTTCCTGGATCTTGATTCCACAAAAAACAGTTGCTTGTGTATCAAATCTACAAACTACAAAGATGTCACTCCAGGCAATGATTTCTATGGCGTCTTACGGGAGATAGTGGAATTGACGTACAACTATGGCATATAGCCTGCTAAGATCGTGTTGTTCAAAGTTGATTGGTTCGATCCCATACAAGATCAAGGATGGAAAATTGACAAGCATGGTCTTGTGGATATTAACTACCGTCGTCGATACCAAGGATACGAACCATTTATCCTAGCAAGTCAAGCTCAACTCGTATATTTTACAACATATCCTAGACGGGGAACAACGAGGTACGACTGGTGGGCAGTATGCAAGACTAAAGCCAGAAATACCTATGACGTCGACGAAGTGGCTTATCAGGAGGGCGAGCTGCCTCTTGTACCAAATACAGTTGATATCGATTCAGCAGAAGTTCCCTATTCAATATCTACTTGTGTAGAAGAGGTACAAATATCCGAAGGGGAAGACGAAGGAGATGCTAGTGACGATGAGGAGGAAGAGGATGAGGAGGAGGAGGAGGAGGCAAACGAAGAAGATAAAATTTCAGAGGATGATTGAGAAACTGTGATTTTGATGTATTCATATTTCTGTAATCTTAAATTATGAACTATGATCATTTCTATTAGTATTCAGATTTTTGAAAACTTAAATTATGAACTCAAATGTATGCAGATATTTCTAAATTGTCATTGTATTTATTTATATTTTCAATCATAAACTGTGATTTTGATGTATTCATATTTCTGTAATCTTAAATTATGAACTCCAATGTTATTATCAGCATGGCAGGACGACGCGGAGGCACCTCAGGACGACGCGAAGATAGGCCAGGACGAGCCGTGTCCTTAGGTGGGCAGAGAGCTCCGTTACCAGAGGATGGCTCCGGACCATCGTCTGACCCGAGCACTCCATTGTACCATACGGTCGTAGGTCCGGGTGGAAGTACACCTGCGACGAGCAGTTCCAGGCTTGCTGATCATACTCCTTCCCCTAGCCTTGCTACCGCTGACAGCAGCATGGCGGGTGGGGAGCAGGTGGAGGAGGTAGTCCCTACTCCCGCCCGGGCGGATCTATAGCAGAGCGACCCTCCATGCGCACCTCAGGACGAGACGAAGATGGAGATTTGGGCCAACGGTCCTACGAAGTAATTTAAATGAATATATATATATATATATATATATATATATATATATATATATATATATATATATATATATATATATATATATTCATTAATACGTCGGTTATCGTTGTATACAGATATCGTCCCTCGCCGGTACAGAGAGTGTTGGGCTCCTTTCTAAGGTCCAACTATAGGGGTCCGTGGATCAACTACTCGGATGCCTCGGAAGAGAGGAAGGCATTCTGGTTTGCCCACTTCAAGGTAACTAAAGATAGTTAATTTAGTATGATTAATATAATTTTAAGCATTTTTTAGAACTTATTATTTTAATTTGTAATTCTTGTAGAGGACTTATTTTTATCCACCATACCGGGCCGAGCAGATTGAGAGGCAGTTTTCTGCCGTCGCCGCCAAGTTGATCCGTGATGCAATTGACGATCAGAAAGCTTGTCAGTGCTCCGGAAAGCCGATTGCTTGTTGGATCACACCTGACTAGTGGACCACGACGAGGGCTCGATTTGAGGAGCCCCGGTACAGAGAGCGGTCGGAGAAGGCGAAGGCAGCTAGAACGAGGGCCGGAAAGTGGTGTGGTGGATCGATTCCTATGACGGAGCATTTCCGTCGTCTGGTATGTAATTTATTGCAATATATAAGATTTTATTGATTGTAGGAGTATATAATTTTCTATTTTACTAAAGAATAAAATATAACAAACACGCAGGTACAGAGGGGTGAGGACGCAAACATGGTGACCGTCTTCCTGGCCACCCATCGGAAGGACGGGAAGCTAATCGACGACCGGGCTACTCAGAGCTATGTAAGTACTAATTTAGATTTTGTTAATTTTTAACACAACTTGAAGAATATACAGATAACCATATAGTTAATAATAATTAATACTTTAGACGTTTATTAGGCTAATTTAGGTAAGTACTGATGTATAGAGATGCACAATAATTTCTAGGACGAGTTTGTTAGGCTACGTGATGAGCGTGCGAGTGCTAGTGCACCGGCAGAGGAAGGGGTTGGTACATCGTAGCCCTCTCTGTCTCAGTCGGAGGACGAGCTCTGGAAGACCGCTGATGGTGGTCTTCAGAGGGGTACGTACTACGGTACGGGGTCCTACGGCACATTTGTTGCGACGCAGGCATCCAGGGCTCCTTCTGCCAGTGCGCATTCACAGCCGTCACAGGCCGAGTCGTCCCGAGTCGAGGGTACCATTGCCCGCCAGATTGCTGAGCTGCACGACGATATGCTGAGGAGGATTTCTGATCAGCCAGGGTCTCAGGCGCAAGGGGACGCTGCGTCGGTCACCGCACGCTTTGACGAGCTCGAGCGCACCGTGCGGCACGTACAGGGGACGCAGGAATCCATTCACGACACCATTACTAGGATAGCGGCTTGCATGGAGCAATGCAGCGCCAGACTGCTAGCCCTAGAGGAGACGCGGACGCACCCATCTCCAGCGGTTACACTGCCTCCTTCTCCAGCGGTTGCATTGCCTCCTCCTTCATCGTCGTCGGTGGTTCTTACACCGGAGCAGTATGCTTACCTTCTTTCTAGGAGCGGTGATGCTCCTCCTGATCAGCCGTAGTCGACATATATATATATATATATATTGTTGTGTGATGGCCCACTGTTGGATCTTTTATGTGGTTATACATACATTATTCTTATGTGGACCATTATGTTTGACATTGTTGTTACAAATTTTTATATATCTGTGTTGATTGATGAGATTGTGTTTCAAACGTGTTCGTGATTGTGTGTATCTGTGTTGTTTGATACTGTGTTCGTGATACACACCGTCTTTGTTGTAACAAATGGTGTAGGTGATGCTGCAAATGCTCCAAGGGATGCTACAAATGCTGTATTTTTTTTTTCAAACTTAGCGACGTTCAGCGACACTCAGCGACGTCCAGCGACAAAAGTTAACATCGCTAAGTAAGTATCAAAACGTCGCTAACTGTGATGAATATCGTCGCTGAACATCACTAAACGTCGCTACGTATGACGTCGATAAACGTCGCTATATGTCGGTACTATAGCGACGTAACAAAGTCGCAGAACGTCGCCATTTGGCTCTCAAGCCAGGTCAGCATCGATGCATGTCAAGTCGCTCAACGTCGCTAGGTTACGTCGGTAACTGCTAACGTTTTACGTCGCTGGTAGTCGCTGAATTAGCGACGTGTACGTGTCGCTAAGTGTCGTCGCAATAGCGACGTATTGCGACGTCGTGTTGTTTAGCGACTAGGTTAGTCGCGACTACGTGCAAACGTCGCTAAATACGTCGCTAATTAAAATTAGCGACGTATTTTTCCTATTTAGCGACGTCCTGAGGCGTCGCTGATTTGACAGATTTTAGTAGTAGGGGAGGGGAAAACTACTAGCGTAGGGGCTACATTTACTTTTTACACTCATTTATGGGCCGATAGTGACTCGGATGATCGCTACTTGCAGCCATTCTTTATTTACTCTGCTGATCCTATAGCCCCTGCATAGAACATTGTCCTCAAAGTGCATCTCACGTAGACGGTTAGGTAAACCTGTAGTGTCATAGTTGCATTTTTACATTCAGTTATTTCGGCATTTTTTTTCTGTATCTTGTTACATCCCTCTGAGGACCTGGTGACCTTTCCAGGACTAGACGAGCAGGACTATCCTCAGTAGTACGGAGCAGCTTTGGATCCTTCTTATGTCAATGATGAGGCATCTTCCATTGATACTTAGTTTTCTTCTTTATTATCTGAGACTATGTAGTGGACATATTTTTATCATCTTTCTGTTTTGAGGAGGTTGGACTCCATTTAGTTGGGACTATTTTTCATAGCTGTTTGGAGTGGGTATGTCCACCCGGCTATCTCTTGACTTGTTTTACTATTGAGACTTATTATTCATTCTGTGTTGAGTTGTGGATGAGATATAGTTATTTATATTGTGGCTTATCATGTTATATTATTTACAGTTTATGTACAAATACGAGGATACCACATATTGGTGTATTCTTCGTATATATGCAGCTGGCATACTGACATACTTAGTCCTATGTATTATGGGACTGGAGCGTTACATGTTTTTGTGGTGGCCCATACAGGTCAGTATAATATTGTTGGGTTACATGACTGTGCCCAACAATCCTGCATATATGAGTTGGATATAGAATCTCATCCACTTATTAATACCTTCCTTGATCTCTTCTCAACTTCACGTTTGACTGCTTGATTGCATCCAGTTTGATTTTGTTCTAACCAAAACTCTAATTTTTGTTCCAATATAGGATGAATCTTCGTAGTGGACGCGCTACCCCTCTCGCCATTACTGATGGGAGCTCAACAGATTAAGAGGGACCAGTGGGTCATCCACTCCTAGCCATGTCCCCTACCACTCCAGCACCATCCGGACCAGCCTTGCTGCCGGTGATGACATCGCCCACTACTCAGTAGTAAGCCCCGGCACCCCAAGTGGGACAGACAGGCGCCAAAAACCCTGCAGCTCAAGAAGAGTACCTATTACCTCCATCACCCTATCCACCTCATTTTCCACCACAGATTCTACCCCTATATCCACCATCATATCCACCACAGCAGCCCCCACCATATCCACCACCATATCCACCCCAGTATCCTCCACAGTATCCACCTCAGTATCCTCCATCATACCCACCACAGTATCCCCTTCCATATCCTTCATATCCTCCACAGTACGGGCCTCAGGGTGCCCCACAGTTTATGCCCCAGATGCCATATATGCCCCCACAGCAGCCCATGCCCCAGACTGGTGGGACTTCTACAAATCAGATCCTCCAAGGCTTAGTACAGGCCCAGATGCAGCAGAATGAGACCATCAGGAGGGGTTTGGAGACAACACTGACTCGAGCACCCCAAGCCTCTGTAGGCTTATCGAGGGATTGTGTAACATGAATCCTCCACACTTCAAAGGCACTGAAAACGTCATCGGAATCACCAATTGGCTGCTTAAGACAAAAAATCTCTTGAAGGCTTCAGAGTTATCTGCAGATCTATGGATGACGGCAGTGAAGTTACAATTGGAAGAAAATGCTTACGATTGGTGGGCCACATAGGAGAGACGGCTAGGAGTTGATCAGACATGGGAGGAATTTAAAAGGCTATTCAATAAGAAGTTTTTCTTCAACAGTGCCAAGGATGCAATGTATGACTAGTTTCTATACTTGGAGGAGGGAAGTATGACAGTTGATGAGTACGACGCCGAGTTTAGTCGGTTGAGTTATTTTTCACTGTGATTGGTTACGACGGAGCTGGAGAAAGCCAAAAGATTTCATAGAGGCTTGAGTATAGAGTTGCAGAGATACACCAGCTCCGAGTCGAGGGTCTCCCAAGCAGCTGTTCTGGCATAGGCTAGAACTTAGGAGGCCATAAGCAAGAAGGCACACCGACGAGCTACTTCGACCATGGGGTCAGCTAAGACCACTACAGGAGGGCTAGTGAGACGTCCTCCCTCACACCAGCATCACCAGAGGACATGGCCATACCAGGCACAGGAGAAGGCCACTTGCCATTTCTGTGGCAAGGTTGGTCATGTTCAGAGAGACTGTCGACGACGACTGGGACATTGCCTAGCTTGCGAATCGAGTCAGCACCAGGCTAGAGATTACTCATTTCAAAGGACCACTCCACAAAACTAGCAGCAGATACAGAGGCTAGCAATTACGGGACCAGGAGCACCACGACCACCCTTACCCCCTCAGGCAGCCCAATTTCAACAGGCTAGAGCACAAACGGGTAATCAAAGAGTTGGGAAGGCTTTTGCATAGCTGCAGAAGAGATAGAACCAGAGGTGGACGTCATAGCAGGTATGGTTTTAGTTGCATCATTTTCTGCCATCATATTATTTGACACTAGAGCCACCCATTCATTTATAGCCACTAGCTTTGCCACTAGATACGGCATATCCATGTCATCCTTACCTAAAAATATTAGAATCCTCACTGGAGGAGGAATTGTACCTGTTAGTGGTGTTTGTAGAGATTGTTCTGTAGTGATATGTGGTAGGGAGATGAGAGCACGACTACTTGTATTCCCCATGCCGACCTTCGATGTAGTTCTCGGGATGGACTAGTTGAGCCAGCAGTTCGCTCTTATAGACTGCCATAAGGGCAGTATTGCCTTTAGACCACCGAATGCGACGGAGTTCGAGTTCACCAAGGAAGAAGCCTTGAGAAGCGATGCACCTGCATTGGGGACTCACATGATGATGCAGGACACCCCTTAGCACCCTATTATTGCCGAGTTCGAGGATGTGTTCCTCGAGGACTTGCCAGGACTGCCACCTGACCGAGATATTGAGTTTTCTATTGAGCTTATTCCGGAGCCGAGCATATTTCATCTCGAGTATATCGTCTAGCACATAAGAAATTGGTGGAAATGAAGACGCAGATTGATGACCTATTGGAGAAAGGCTTTATTCGTGCTAGTGCGTTACCGTGGAGAGCACCTGTTCTTTTTGTGCCAAAAAAGACGGGACAGTGCGCATGTGTATCGACTACAGAGCCCTGAATGTAGTGACGGTGAAGAACAAGTACCCCTTGCCGCACATAGACAATTTATTCGACCAGCTGAGTGGGTCCAAGGTATTCTCGAAGATCGACTTGCGATCAGGCTATCACCAACTAAAGGTTCGGAAGGAAGATATTCCGAAGATGGCATTTTGATTGAGGTACGGACACTACGAGTTCTTGGTCATGACTTTCGGGTTGACCAATGCTCCTGCGATCTTCATGAACTTAATGAATAAGATCTTTCATCAGTACTTGGACAAATTTGTAGTCGTCTTTATAGATGATATCTTGATATGCTCAAAGAGCCAAGGGGAGCATGAGCAGCATCTACGGACAGTTCTAGGAATCTTAAGAAATGATCAACTTTTTGTAAAGCATAGCAAGTGTGATTTCTTTCTCAAGGAGGTTTCATTTTTTGGGCACATTGTTACTGGAGACGGCATATCGGTAGATCCTGAGAAGATCACAGCAGTCACGACATGGCCCGCTCCCACATCGGCTTCTGAGGTGAGAAGTTTTCTTGGACTTGCGGGATATTACAGAAGGTTCGTAGAAGATTTTTCTCGAATAGCGGGGCCTATGACTCGACTAACTTACAAGGATCAGGAGTTTGTATGGACAGATGAGTGTCAAGCCGCTTTTGACAAGCTGAAGAAGCGATTGACCACTGCATCTATCTTGACACTACCATCGGGCCCGGGAGGATTTGTGATCTATAGCAATGCATCCGGGAAGGGATTAGGATACGTGTTGATGCAGCATGGTCATGTAGTAGCATATGCATTAAGACAGTTGAGGGTGCACAAAAAGAATTATCCAACCCACGATCTAGAGCTCGCAGCGGTTATCTTTGGTTTGAAGCTATAGAGACACTACTTGTACGGCGAGAAGGTTGGCATCTACACTGATCATAAGAGCCTCAAGTACGTGTTCACACAGCAATAGATGAATATACGACAACGACGTTGCTTGGAGTTGATGAAGGATTACGAGATCGAGCTACATTATCATCTGGGCAAGGCTAATGTTGTGGCAGACGCATTAAGCCGTAAGCCCATGGCACACTTCTTGACTACGCAAAAGGAGTTGATCGGAGACTTGCAGCAGCTTGGTATTGAGGTAGTATTGCCTGGAACAGATGGCGTGTTAGCCAACCTCCAAGTGCAATCATCGCTAGTGAAGAGGATCAAGGCGGCATTACCTACGGATGCTAGATTTCGACAGCTTCGAGAGAGAACTGAGGCAGGAGAGCAGACGGGATTGAGGATTCATCCCGATGGGACATTGCGATGTGGTGATCGTATTTATGTTCCTAATGGAGAGTTGTAGCAGGAGTTGATGGCAGAAGCACACAGTTCGGCTTACTCTATTCATCCCGGAGGAACTAAGATGTACTGGAATTTACGACAGTATTATTGGTGGCACAGAATGAAGTGGGAGATAGCTCGTTTCATGGCCAAGTATTTGGTATGCCAACAAGTGAAGGCCGAGCACCAAAGGACGGCCGGATTATTGCAGCTGCTATCCATTCCCGTGTGAAAGTGGGAGCACATTACTATGGACTTCGTCACGGGATTTCCTCGGAGTCCTAGTGGACGAGATGCAGTATGGGTGATTGTTGAAAGACTTACCAAATCAGCCCACTTCTTACCTTTTAGATTGGGACAGTCCATAGAAGTTTTGGCGGATATGTATATGAAGCAAATAGTGAAGCTACATGGTGTACCAGTTAGCATCGTGTCGGATCGTGACTCGAAGTTTACCTCACACTTTTGGAAGAGTATACAGGACAGTTTGGGTATGTGTTTGAAGTTTAGCACGTCGTACCATCCGTAGACAAACGACCAGTCAGAGCGTACGATTCAGACGCTAGAGGATATGTTGAGAGCGTATATGCTTGACTTTGGCGGATCATGGGAAGACTACCACCATCTTGTAGAGTTTTCATACAACAATAGCTATCAAGCGAGCATTCAGATAGCTCCGTTAGAAGCGTTGTATGGTAGGAAGTGTCGATCTCCTGTTTGTTGGAGCAACATCGAAGAGCGACAGATATTGGGTCCCGAGTTGGTGTTGAGCACAGTAGAGAAGGTAAAAAAGATACAAGGCCACCTACGAGCAGCGCAGGATCGACATAAGCAGTAGACAGATAATCGTCGTCGACCTTTGGAATTCAAAAAAGGCGACCATGTTTTCTTGAAGATATCCCCCACTAGAGGCACAATTCGATTCGGAGGACGTGGCAAGTTGAGTCCAAGATACATCGGTTCTTTCGATATCTTGGAACGTGTTGGAGAAGTTGCTTATAGATTGGCCTTGCCACCGTTGCTAGAGGGAGTACATGACGTATTCCACGTGTCTCAGCTGAGGAGGTACGTGGCTGTCACCCCCATTTCCTGTATTTCGTATTTGTACTCGTAATTTGATTTCGGCACGTATTTTATTTTCTCGACTTGTGGATTCGGGTTCTCGTAAATGGGTTTTGGACCATGGCTTGGTTTATTTTGTGGAGTTGGTTTGGTTTGGTTCATCATGAGTGGAACACCTTAGCCTATTCTCCACCTCCATTCCATCACAACCACCCTCATTAAAACCCACCAACTTCTTCTCTCTCCTCCATAACTCCATTAATTTCTTTCAACTTCTTCTTCTTCTTCCTTCTTCCACACAACTCCCCAACCCATAGGCAAGTGCACCTTGCCATCAAATAAGCACCACTTTTTATTTGTCCATTAACTAGATTAGGCCATGGAGAACAACTTTAGAACTTGACATTTTGTGATTTGGAGCTTTCATTTTTCTAGATCTAGGTTTTAACCATTTTTGAAAATCCTTGGTTTTGATCCATTAAACTTCGATTTTTGCATGTTTTGATGCTTCCATGTGGAAGAGAATTCGATTTTACTCAAGTTAGAACTTTGAAAATCTAGATTTGGTTTTGATTTGGCTAAGTTATGAAGATTTGAAGTTTTTGGTGTTCTTGAGGAGTTCATCTCAGCCTTGGTGAAGGCTCTCGGCCAGTACTCTTTAGCACTTGACCGTTTGCGCACCCCGGCCTGTGCTCTTTAGCGCATGGCCGATTGCGCATAGGCTCAGCCAGTGCTTTGCGCTGCGCTGGATTGCGCTGGCGCAAGCTAGCCATGCGCAAGCCAGCCATGCGCAAAGTAACCCCTGCGCACTCGACCATTGCGCAGTCCATACTCTGCGCAGTCTACCCTTGCGCAATCCTCCCTTGCGCAATCCAATTGATGCGCAAGGCATCCCCTGTGCCCCTTTAACCCTGTGCCCCTTGACCCCCTGCGCAGTCTATCCTTGCGCAAGGTAACCCTTGCGCAAGGCAACTCTTGCGCAGCTCTTCCATGCGCAGTACATACCCTGCGCAGCCTAACCCCTGACCCCTTGCACAACCTACTTGTCTATGATGAATTGTTATTTCTTTAAGCTTGGCTCTTCTATAGTCCTATATATATTGGTATTTTATTAGATATTTTACGTCCATTTTATATCCTTACACCTTTTGTCATGAACTGATTTTTAATATGTTTGGAATGACTATTGTACATGGCATGGTATGACAAGGAACTAGCATAACACGACAACGACCCGTAGTGGTGCACTCCTGACATGACCAACCTGACATGATAGTAGCCCGTCGTGGCGCACTCCTGACAGTACCGTGACATGATTTATCTTGATAACTTGATAGTGGCCCGTGGCGGCGCACTCCTGACTTGACTTGACTTGTAACTTGTAACTTGACTCGTATAATCAACTTGACACCGTGGGTGCTCCTGCTTGCTTGCTTGTACAATCCACTTGTCTTGTCTTGCATCATGTCTAGGACGTGACTTCCTGGGTACCACGGCCAGGGACTCGCGCTAAATTAGATTAGGCTAATTATTAGATCAAACTAGAACATGGAGAATTCCCAGTCACAGGCAATATCGTTATCTGGGTGCTTTAATGGACTTGTAGCTTGCCGACGAGTAGAGCACATTTCCAGCACACTGTCATGTGTTGCACCCTCTAAGTCACCTAAGGGTACATTCGTCTCTCGGACAATGTACCCACCTATAACTCTCAACCCGCGGAAGGATAACTGGATGGTCTGCAGGGCTTGGGACTGGAAATTCTCACTTGCATCTTGTTAGTAATTAGGCTTGTGATAACCCTAGTTAGTTAAAGTAGTAAGCCGTAGTACTTGCTTGGCCGATTGTGAATGAATGGTGTCCAGCTCTGTCTAAGTCTTGTCTAGCCCCTGTACCTGGAACTCTTGATCATGATTGTTTTACTTATCTCTAACGATAAATGGGTAGAGACAGTGAGCTATTCAGGCGAAGGGGTACAATCCCGGTCCTTGTTTGGTTTAAGGATTGTAACCTGGCTCCCGGAATGGTTCCACGTCCCTAGTCGTTTATCGTCCTGTGTACTTTACTACTTGTACTTTCTTTTATTCTTTATGTTCTGATATGCTGGCTTTTGTTCTTATTTGTGGCCTCCTTGTGGCACTTGCTCTTTCTGGGGTTTGACCCAGCTGGTTTTGTGTGGCCAGATTTCGGAGCAGCTCCCGAGGATCTACCAAGCTTCCAGCCCAATGGTGAACACTAGACGGAACCCGGGCTACGAGTGGGTTTTCCCTTTTTGTTTCACCCACTTATATGTAAATTTATTCTTTTGAGGCGTTTAGCCGACGAGCACCTGTTAGCTCGATGCACATTTATTTACTATCTGCCTACGGGCTGTAAACATGATTAACAAATCCTAGGGTTGATCATGTATGACTGAACTGTTGCTAGTCCTATCATTTTGTACGACTAGCTTCATGATCATCCAATATGTAATATTTGGGACGCCTTATATATATATATTTGATGCTCTAATATCTTGTAACTCTGTTAATTGTTTGAGATTGAGACAATAGGCTTGACCTTAAGAGACTGCTGGCTTGTAGTAAACCCTCATATCTAGACAGCCGTGACCATATAGTTGAGATGTATTCTATTTTAATATACGTAGCTGGCTATGTCTGCCCCTGCTCTCCAGTATTCTGGTTCTGGGGCGTGACAGTGGCAGATAGCAGTCACGTGCTCGATCACTCCAAAATTACTGTTGGACCGAGTTTGTCGTATCAAGAGCAACCGATAGGCATCCTTGATCGCCGAGTGAAGGTATTGCGAAACCAATCTATACAGTTGGTTCGCGTGGCATGGAAGCATCACTCGCCAGGGGAGTCTACTTGGGAGTGCGAGGACGATATCCAAAATCGTTACCCGCATTTGTTCAAAGACCAAGGTCGTTTTTGTATATTAAATTCCTAATATTGCATTACATTTGACCCCCTACCTTAGTTTAATTTCGAGGACAAAATTTCTTTAAATTATGTAGGATGTAAACCCCCATATTTTTATTCATAATTATTTTATTATTTGTTATATATATTTTTATTATTAATTCATTAGTTATAGTTAATGTATGTATATAAATAATATATAGGTGTATATGCTTGTGCTATAAAATATATTTTTACATAGAGGCGGCTACTGTAGCCTTGCTACAGTAGCAAATTTTTCCCGACCCCTCCCTGTGTGATCTGCGAATAGGAGGGAAAGGATTAGTAGAGATTTGAGCTTCAAATTCTTTCAAATTTGGCTAGCCAAATCCCCTACAAGATGTCCGAGCTATCCTAACCTATTTCCTCTCAGATTAGAACCTAGAAATCAGCTGATGCCAATCAGAATTTGAGTGAGAATCGAATTTTGTTCCCGAGTTTAAAAAACTGAGACTCATCCGCGGTGTTCAGGAAAAATCCTAGCAAGCTTCCTCGTAAACTGAACCTCGACCCAGAGGATCTACACCAGCACGACCCTCACGCCCCAGCGCCGCCATCCCGCCGCCTGACCGCGTCGCACCACCGCAGAACCGTCGCCATCTTCCCCTAGGCCGATCGCGAACAGGAACAAACCCCTATTTTCGACTGCAAGGTACCCACATTCAAACTAAGATTTCCTTAATAATACTCGATCGTTTTTCAATTTGTTAAATCCTATTGAAAGATAATATAACCATTTCTAATCCCTGTATCCAGTATCGAATCAAATCAGGTTAGGATCGATAGAAAAATACTCAAGAAATTGAGGAAAAACCCATGTTAATTGAACTGTGATTGGCAGCCAAAAACCCAACTTGGAAGACCCATATCGATGAAACCAGTGCATATTTTTGAAAACTAATTGAACATAGTTGAAGTTAATATAACCAAGATCAAAACGTAGCTTTTACTTTTACATATTGCAGGATTTTATCTGACATTAAATTTAGGCGAAAAAAATATTGTATAAACATTAAAATCTAGAAATCTTTCCCGATACGACGTACGCCCCGACAAACCAGGCGACGTGGTCGCGCACTATATGCATCGAAAGGCGCATATGGATGTTGCCGACGTGTGGGACCTGACAGAACCCGATTTCGTTGCGTGTGCGCGACGCAATCAGTACGTATCTGCCGAGATACCCCCGTATCGACCTTTTGCAAACTTGACCATAACTTCGTATACATTCGTCGAATCGAGACGAAACTTGTGCCAGCATGACCGTATCAAAATTTTGGTCATGTGTGCCAAGTTTGCTCCAAATCTGAGAAGGTCGACCGAAATGCCTATTTGGCGGGCCCGCGGCCCAATCTAACGGGCAAAATTGTACACAGCTCATCGGAATCCAAAATTGGATGTACCATTGAGTTCAACTCAGAAAACCAAATCTGTAGACATGTAGTTTGACGACTTTAGAGGCCATAGATTTTGGCACATGTTTCGGTGCAAAACGGCTCCAACGGCAGACATCGTTTTGACCCGAAATTATGATTTTGCCCCTGTTTCGAAATCTAACTTTCAGACAGGCATTTTCTAGATATATGTTTTACACCAAAAATATTTTTGATGTTTGTTTCAGCATCCGGGGTCATCTGTGATTTGTGAGTTTTTGTGCTGATGTTTACGACAGTTGTATTTCCCTCATCGCACCGCAGGCAAGTATACCTTGCCATAGATTCTGATTGTGCTCATTTATTTTCAGTATACTTTATTATTGAATATTTATTTCTCTTATTTGTTCTTTTGTTTATATCGTGCGTCCAAGTCACACTTGGGTGCAAGCGACTAGATTTAGTCGTTCTTATTATTTTATATCTTATTTTGCATGTCGACCTAGAGTTAGTTGACCACCTTATGAGTGTGGGATATTTTCATATCTTCTATGGCCTTGATACATGTATCACATGATGAGTGAGTTCATATAGGACATGAACCTGCATACTCGACTGGCCATCGATACGTATGGGTCGTGCGACGGATAGGAGGTAACTGCCATTAGTGAGTCGAGTTAAAAGCCATAGCAGTTGCCAACTGGACAGGTTGTGGATACATCTTGGACATGAGCATTTAGGGGAGGGGACAGCTACTAGCGTAGGGGCTACATTTACTTTTTACACTCATTTGTGGGCGATAGCGAATCGGATGAGCGCTACTTTCTGCCCCTGGCCGATAGTGACTCGGATGAGCACTACTTGCGGCCATTCTTTATTTACTCTGCTGATTCTACATTCCATGCGTAGAATGTTGTCCTCAAATTGCATCTCACATAAACGGTTAGGAAAACCTGTAGTGTCATAGTTGCATATTTTCACATTTAGTTATTTTGGCATATTTTTTTCTGTATCTTGTTATGTCCCACTGAGGACCTGGTGATCTCTCCAGGATTAGACGAGCAGGACTATCCCCAGGACTATGGAGTAGCTTTGGATCCTTCTTATGTCGATGATGAGGCATCTCCTACTGGTACTTAGTTTTCTTTTTTATTATCTGAGACTATGTAGTGGACATCTTTTTATCTTCATCTTTCTATCTGAGACTATGTAGTGGACATCTTTTTATCTTCATCTTTCTGTTTTGAGGAGGTTGGACTCCATTTAGTTGGGACTATTTTTCATAGCTGTTTGGAGTGGGTATGTCCACCCGGCTATCTTTTGACTTCTTTTATTATTGAGACTTATTATTCTTTCTGTGTTGTGCTGTGGATGAGATATAGTTATTTATATTGTGGCTTATCATGTTATATTATTTACAGCTTATATACAAATATGAGGATACCACATATTGGTGTATTCTTTGTATATGTGCAGCTGTCATGCTGACGTACTTAGTCCTATCTATTATGGGACTGGGGCATTACAACTATGATGAGGAAGAAAAGTTGCCTAATTTTTCTTTGGCAATAGACATTTGGTCATTTTTGGCATATCACTTGGCTTTCAATGTTTGATACATATGTTTCTGGGATTTTTTGACTTTGTAATTGAGCTAAATTTTTGGGTACTGATACCACACTTGAAATTTGTGAGTATCAATATAACTTATAGTATCAGTTTCATAATGGGATGAATGGTTGGCTACACATTGGGGTTGGAAATATTTTTCAAGAAGTCTTTACTAAACTCTGAGCCCATACTTTTTCTATCAAATTCTATGTCCAGGTTTTTTTTTCTATGTTATACTTTTGTTGAGTATCAGTGGATTATTTTGTTGACTATCATCTTCTAGCTACTTGTTGTTTGGTCTTCTATTCTAATTATGTTGAGAGTCATTTGTCTCACACAAGTATGAGACATTTGCTATCTAATTATGTTGACTATCAGTGATTCATTTTGAATAGCAGAAGTATCAGTGGTTCATGATATAAAATATTCATATCATGAACTATCTGCATATCAAAATCTGAATATTTCATATCATGAATTATCTGAAGTCCCAAAATCGATACTCGTAATAGGTTCCTGTCAACGTTTGTGGTAATTAAAGTACTCATGCACATTTTAACTATTCCATTTGATTTCTGAGCCATTTCTTTTATGTTATGTATTTGCATATATAACTTCATCAGGTGTTTTAGGTAAGCAGATTATTATTTTCTATCATCTATGCGCATCCTTGAATGAGTCAATGGGAAAAATATACATCCATCATTTATCTGTATAGGCCTATTGTATTTTATGATGCATATGAAAAAGCATTTTAGATTTTATGAAGCTTACTGGTGGGTTGCTTTCTTTTGGAAACAAGCAACCCTATTCCTTGTGCTTTCCTAGAAGAGTTTTGATACCATGGTTGGCAAGCGTCTTCATTTGTGATTACCTACAACCATTAGATAGTTTTAAGGTTTGTTCTTGTCTGCTACTTTTGATTTGTTTGAAGTATCAATTTTCTTCATTTAAATTTAAATTTTTTGCAAACTTCGCAAATCTATCCTCTTCCTTACTGCGAGTGCAAATTTGCTTTCATAGCCAAATTTAATAGCTTGGGAAGGAAATTTCATCATGCACATGGCTTCCTTTTTTATACAGAACAAAATTGCCTAATAATACTAACAGCTACTATATGCTTGGCTTGAAGAAATTTTATTTATTGCCCTAGCACTATCATTCTTCATAACTTTCTTGCCAATGATAACAGGTAGTTAGCAATGCAGCCTCATGTAATCATATCCCAATCTAGTTGGTGTTGTCTACATCAATTTTTTTTCGTTTTTCTCTTTAAGCAATCAATCTCTTCTTGAACATTAGGCATTGTTATATCCTTAGTTTTTATGTGTCTCACCATGTCAAATATTTCTTGTTGTCTTTAGTAATATTGTAGAATTTAGTTCCCTTGAACATTAGTGATGGTACAAGTTTTTTCTACTTAAATATATTTCTCTTCATCTCTCAGGAACTACATGGAAAACGAAGGTGTTGTGAATATGGGAGGAATGTGCTCTGGCCTGGTTTGCTATATATTTTGGTTTTATTTGTATAATTATCATTTTTGGATGTTTAAGATGTATGAAAACTACATAATTTGGTTGTATATTTTTGTGGTTGGACAAGTGTTGGATGTTTGCGGTTGGACGTGTGTTAGATGTTTGTGGTGTATGAACAATATACAATTTGTTAATATCAAAATTGGATTTTATAGTTATTTGATGTATTAAATCTTCTAGAGTATTGATATTATATATGTGTTCGATTATAATATATAGTTCTAAATGGAATTTTGGCTTGAGCTACTCTTGACGGTTATAAAACATCAACAATTAACTCAATTTTGCTACAGAAGGGCTTTTATTGATGGTTAATACCGTCATCTAGGCTAGAGTCAAGAAAAGTTTTTGCCTACGTTGACGGTTTCTAAAAACTGCCATCTTTACGGCTAAAAACGGTCAAGAAAATTACTTCATATGACGGCCAAAAACTATCAAGAAAAGCCATGCCAGCGATCGTCAAGAAAATGAGGGGTCTTTTCTTGACTCCGGCCTACTTGACGGATCTGCAACCGTCAAGATACCCATTTCTTGACGGGGAATCACCGTCAAGAAAAGCCTTTTTTCTTGTAGTGAGTCATACACACACACACATCGACGCCACCATCGATGGCACCCAAGCCATACTTGGACGCACACTACTAGAGAATACACTAACAAACACAAGCACAATATCATGAATTTGAATAGTGCAAGTATGGCAAGGTATCTTGCCTGGAATCTTAGAAAAGATGTACAACAATAGTCCTGCTCCAGCAATCTCAGACGAACTGTCACGAACTTCTAGAATATAATAAAAATTACAATCAATGCCAACTCGACGACACCAGATGTACCCTATAAATCCTTACCATATATATAGTCTCAACTAGGCAAAATCTAACTAAACTAGTACATAATCATATATAACCATATCTATTATATAGTTACCATGGTAAAATAATGTTTTTTTAAAATAAAAATATATTATATTAATTCTGAAATATTTATCTAAAATTATTTAAAAATAATTAGCATTTAACTATAATATTTACAAGAAATCATGTATCTAACTACTATACTAATTTAATAGCACAATTTAGCCAACTTGTCGATCCAATATGAACCAAAAATAAATAGGAAAATAATAGATTTTAATTCTGTAAATCGAAAAATAAGAAAAAAAAAATGATTTTATATCAAAGGGTACACGCTATACATCATAGAGAAGTATTATGAAGTTTAGTGTTCAAAACAATATTAGATTCAGCAAGATTTCGATGTTTGATAACTTGTCCTATGAATACGGATGCATAGCATATGAAAAACTCAACGAGATTATTAGAGAGCACTATAGGATGATATAGGGGGTTTTAGAATCGTTACCAATGAGTTGTTTGAGATCGGGAAGCGTCACAAGTTATCGAAATCAACCGTGCACCGAAATTGGTTCAGTCTTGACAAACTTTCGTAAAATGCTCGCCACGTGTTAACCGTTGAGATCCACGTGAGGTAGAAATTGAAGATGTTAGGAGACGCATAAGGGTACATTTTAGAGTTAGTTTGGTGGAGATTTGATCAATAAAAGTAGATAAACAAGGGTTGGAAGTGGACAAACATGTTGTTCGGATTTCAGCACTATGCTGTGAATAGGGCTCGAGTTTTGCTCTCTACCGACCAAACAAACGGCTGTGGCTCCTTAGGGGATTAATATGGTTGAATAGGGGTGTCTTGGGGTCTTAGTGGAGGTGGTGGAAGGCCTAAAAGTGGCTGGGACAAGGAGGAACAACAGCAGCGAACATATGGTGTGGATAGGAAAGGCTGGGAAGGGCTCGATTTTGGGGGGTTCAAAGGGTGTGGACGACCATATTATATAGGTATATATATATATATATATGGAAAGGTAGGGGAGAGGGTTAGGTTTGAGATAATATGAGTTGGTAGAGTTTGATAAGGTTTGTTGGTCCTAATCAAAAGATACATGAGATTGCATCTCAAAAGATCGAGTTGGTTTCCTAAATTGGAAGGATGCTATCCATATTGATTTAAATCAATAATGGATGCACTTTAATTGATGGAAATCAATCTAAGATGATCCTATTAGGTTAGGGGAACCTACAATAGGTTCTTTCAAAGCTTGTTTGACTAGTTTTAGATCGGTAGAATTATTCCAGTCGAAATATATTCGGAAAGTCTATTAAATGGGTCTTGTGTGCCATTGGAATATAAGTAGCACATGGAAACTCAATTGAGTGGGACACTACTGGAATGTGTGTAGTAGTCTCAAAATAGTTCAAAATTATATATTAGGTCGAGAGACTTGGATCGAGGTTGGCTCCCCAAATTAAATTGGAAAAAACAACAATATTACGGTAGATATTAGAAGTGGCATTTTTGACCCAGAAATTGTGCAATAAAAATATATCACAAAGGAACATGTATGAGTGGGATATGATATGCCTAAATGAAGGTTGACTCGTCTAGATCATGGATATAAAATTGGTTTTGAGAAATTGACAAGTGTTGTGCTCCTAAAATCAAAACAACGAAAAGGGTATTTAATGATAAAAAATAACAGTGAGAAATATCTATTGAAAAATAAATACAATTCTAAATAAATTCTATTTTTTTAGGGGATTACAATCATCGTCCCCGTTGGGACTCTGGGCGAATGTCCAAAGTCCAAAAATCCTAAAATGGGAATTAAACTTCGAAAATATGTCCAAAATGAGTCATAAACCAAAATTTAGTAACTAAAAAAATAAAATAAGGCATGAACATGGATTTAGAACAATATTTGAATTTTGGGAGAGGTACGGAAAGAAGATGAAAAAGAAAAAAATAACAAAAAGTGGCCTTTATACTGTGTAGTGGACAGCCCCTAACAATTCTTTTCAGTGACAACTTGTAATTAAAAAATTTGGACATCATCACTAACTTTTGTAGCACCTTTATAAAAATAAATCTTTCCAATAGTTACAAAAGGTGCCAATAAAAAAATTACTCAGCCCAGAGATTTTTTATATTAAAAAACAATCTCCGATCACCAATTCCCAAAACCAATCAATCCTAAGCAAACCCAAAACCCGACGTACATAGTTGAGGCTACAAAAAAATTCGTACAGGGTAAAGAATTTTATCAAAATTGTAAAAAAGGAAGAAGTTTGGGATAATTGCGGAGTGGAAGATCACACAACAACTGACTTGGCATGGGAAAGTGGGTAGAGAGGTGGGGGGAGAAGTCAACTGAGTTGGCATGGACAGGGGCGCCAAATTACTTGGTGCGCCCTAGGGGGCTGGCGTGGCCTAATAGGAGGGAGCCAACTGAGTTGGCGTGGGGTTGGGTGGATGCCAACACAATTGGCAGAGGTTGTTCTAGAGGGCAGTTTGTTAGGGGGCACTAGCAGCCAGCAACGACTATATTTCAACGGTTATATTTCAACGTCTCTATGCACGCTAATTCACTTGGCGTGGACAAATTCAATTTATTGTTCCATTCACCACTCTCTTCACACTAACACATCACAGAAGCTCTTCTCGCCATCTTAGAAGCTCCCTCTCCTATCATAGAAGCTAGACTCTCCCATCTTCACACCACCACACAGAAGCTCCATTTTCGTGAAACACGACTCTCTTCTGCTAAAAATTCGCAAAGTCTTTCTTCTTCTTCATGGATCATAGCATTAAAATAGTATGCTCGAATGGAGGTAGAGTAAATGGCTTATGTTACAAATGAGGTGAAATCCAATTTTTTATAACTTATCGCAATATTACTTTAGAAAATTTACGTATTTTTGTTTCTGAACATTTTTCTATTAGTTACCAATTTATTTTAAAGTCTGATTTTTGTTCTATATGTTTATTGATAGATGGTGAAGAAGCATATAATTTTATTCTTGAGACTAATTTACAATCACCATATATTAGTTTATATGTTACTCAAGTATCATTATTTGTAATAGAATTAATGATGAATTTATTTCTAATTACCAGCATGTTAATACGGGTGCTAGTTCTTCTTCTCAACCAATTGTTTCCTTGCTAGATGAATATGATCACGACGATGATGATGATGATGATGATGATGATGATGATGATGATGATGATGATGATGATGACAACGAAAATAGTGACAATTTAATTGAAAATACAGGTTATGAGGTAGATGATGATAATGATGATGTTAATAATTCTAACACTTCTGAATATTTATAGGACAAACATTCGACAGTCGTTCAGAATTTAGAAGTTTTGTAAGTAGTTTAGGAATTCAGCATAATTTTAGTTATTCAGCTAGAGTTATGAATAATTTCCATGGAATTATATATACTTGTGATCAACAGAATTGCAATTGGAGAGTACATGCCAGACCCATTAGAATAGGCCAAATAGTTAAAGTTAGTACACTAGAAAGTCGTCATTCTTGTTTAAGTGGGCTTACCACAGGACGTCATTACGTAGCTACCGATGCATGGGTTAAGAAAGAATAATTGATGTAATTAGAGATAATCAGTCATATAGTGCATCACAAATCATCAAGGATATATTCAGGGAACATCATATACATGTTACATATTCTAAAGCATGGAGAGCCCGAGAGATGGCATTACATAAAATAAATTGTATTATGTTGAGGCATATGCTGGTCTTGAGGAATATGGTTTTAGAATTATGGAGTCGAATCCAGGTAGTAAATGTTTTCTTAAGACTTCCGAAAATAACAAATTTGAAAGAATGTTTATTTGTTTCAAGACGTGCATTGATGGATTTTTAAGGGGTTGTTTACCTATTATTAGTACTGATGTCACTTTTCTTTCATCCAAATATCAAGGTATTTTATTTATTACTTGTGCTCATGATCATAACTATCAATTGTATCCTACTGCTCATGCTATTGTTGTAGGTGAAAATACCGACTCTTGGTCTTGGTTTTTAAATGCTTTTAGAATATTATTTGGAAGTTATTTTAATGAACGTAGTAGAATTTCATATATATATGATAAGCAAAAAAATGATTAATACATGCTATGCGAGTTATTTTCCCAGAATGTCCTCAATTTTTTGCATTCAATATTTTAAACAGAATATGAAGTCTATTGTGAAAGAAAAGAAATTTCATAGATTGTTAGACTCGCTTTCTCGACCTCTTGAGTAGGCACCGATGCTGATGGGGATGAAAAAAATGTGTAATGTGAAATATCATCAAAAAGCAATGATGTAGCAGTGCTGATTTGCTGAGTCGAGATATGCATGTCATATGACTGAAAAGTTAAGAAAGTGCCCATTTCACCGTACTGCTGACTAGTGCCTTCTCCAGCATAGAGTAGAGAAATATCCTCTTCAGCGTACTACTGGCTAGTATCCTCTCTTGCGTACTGCGGGCTAGGGCCCTCTTCCACATATTCATGAGAAGTACTTGGTCCAGCGTATTGCTGACTAGTGTCCTCCCCTGCGTAGGCATTGTGCTCTTCAACGTCGCCATGAAAATGTCTCTGTCTAACAATGGCACCCGAATAATCTGTTGGGATACGTGTGTACAATAGAGGCATCTCAGGATCTCGTCCAAGACTCAACAAATCAACACGAGTCAAATATCTTGTATCCACTCCCGACCATGCGGCCATAAATAACTCTCTGGTTCTTGGATATATCGTTGGCCCATAATAGACTGAAATATGAAATATGCAAACTAATTTTTTTTATCATATATCTTTGATTTTGAATTAGTAATAAAGACATATCGCTTCTGATATACCATCAGCAAAAGCTTGCAGGCTAGGTTCATCGACGGCTTTAGACTTGAACCTTGGCTCATCAAATATGTATGCTCTGTTGATTACACGAGGCGCTCCCCACAATTTTTAATAAGTAAAGTCACCAGCATCTATATTTCGTGAAAATAATTTTAAGACAAATACACTAGTGTACGCAACCAGTCCAAATATAATAGTAAGTTACAGCTTACATTCATAAATGGATTATATTCGGGGAGACATGTTTGCCATATTATCATTCTGGAATCGCATATTCCAGTCAGCTATGACACCATGGATTCTATTTTTTGCATTGGCTGGACCATAATTCATGTAAGGTGGGTTATCCGTAATTAATTGACTCTGACCGGATAGTCGAAGAACACGATCTGCTGGATGATACATGGTGTAACGATCGTATACAATATAAAATTTGTGCAAGCTTAGACCATACGATGTCCTCTTTATTTCTGGAGCATTTTCTTCATCTGAGTAGGGTATCCAGATTACCTATTTGATAACAATGTATCAAATTGATACGATAAATTAGTACAACTCTAATAATTTGATTGACCAATATAGTATAAGAAATTATACTAAATTAAGTAATTACCTCATTCCACTCTAACGTATCATATTATTCCCTGTACAGTAAACAACCTTATATACATGATGATGTTGGTCCACTACATCTGTGGTCCATCTCGTAGCAAGCAAAAAAATCTAATATCACTGGTAATGCTGGTTACAGCTCGACTAATATAGAAATGCTCGTGGCACCATACCTATAATAGAAATAATATGGTATTAAAAAGAAATTTTGTATAT
The DNA here is from genome assembly GCA_029216955.1 of Iris pallida. Taxonomy (NCBI): domain Eukaryota; kingdom Viridiplantae; phylum Streptophyta; class Magnoliopsida; order Asparagales; family Iridaceae; genus Iris; species Iris pallida. The sequence goes on along the minus strand of JANAVB010043420.1, from coordinate 1,812,970 downwards.
AATACAAACCACTCTAGGTATTGAGTTTTTATTTATACCTGAACCAGTGTCACACACCCACATAAATTTTTGCCAGGCTTCGATCTAGCAAAATACGTCAAGCATGCATATAAATATGCTAAAGTAGCAGCTCCCCATCCATAATGTTACGCCCCGATTCCGTAGAATCAATAGTCGTCCCACGGACGTGATGCCGTGCGAACCTAAGTTGCGATCGCACAAGGCATAGTCATAAGGTTATCCGAAACACAACATCAAGTTAGAGTACGCAGAGAAAATTGATTAACACATTTGAAATAGAAGTAAACTTTTCATTGATAATAAAATTTTATTTACATGACTCCTATACAATCAGTGTCGCGCAGGCTTACAACATAACAACTTACAAAACAACGCTGATGAGATAGTCATTCCATACACTACATCCATTTTTACAAGCAAAACATAACACTTTCCACCTGCTATTGAGGGAAGTCGAGTCGTCATCTTTTTTTTGTTTGGACTGAGTGCAGGGTCTTCAAAAAGATTTCCAGAAATAAGACTTCAACTCATGAACGAGGCTTCAAAAGTATTCGCACCACCTTGAGCTTTAAGTGGCACGCCCTTCCTGGTTCGGGGTACCTGCATGGAGAGCGAGGATCAGTACATTACACTTTATACTGGTACGTGGCTATTTAAGTTTAAAGCTCTCATTTGATTGAAGAGTTTATATGACTTAGTTTATGAATGTTTCTAACCATCCTAATAATTTCAGACAAGCATATGACAAGCATAATGTAAACTACTCTAGAACTTACCGATGGCAGAGCGTGTCGTACAATGTAAGACTTACCATGTTCTTCCCTGTCAATTGTTATCGCTAGCATAGCGTGTGCAGTTTGTAGTGTCCCGCTCCTAGCGGTTCACTATGTAAGGCTTGTGGCTTGATTAACTCGGTCGAAATCGAGTATTGGGGAAACTTACCGTCGGCACTGAATCGATCACGGACAAGTGCATAAGAACCTTTCCAACTAATGGATTGGTTTCTCTTGAAATACGTCCTAGAGTTTTCTCTGGATGTTTTGCTGCTGGTTTTGTTGCTTGGTTTTGATGGATGCTTTTCTGAATGATTTTCGATGATTTGATTCTTGTCCATTTTTATCGATCTGCATAGCATTCATTCTTGAGAATTCTGAGAGAAGAGAACATAATAAGACGGAGTATTAACCAAACTTTTGGTGCCATTGCAGACTGACGCGTGACGGAAGGCTAAGCGTGCAAGTGTTCCTCTCTCTCTCTCTCCGTGATTCTCTAATTTGGTGAGTGTAGATCTCTGTGCTGGTATTGTCCCTCTTGCTATTCCTTCATGCCAACTAAATAATTGTCTTGCAACATCCGTTGATCGATATCAAGTTGCTAATTCTACAAGTCAATTCCACTAAGAAGCTAGAGATTGAACATTGAACATTGAATGAATCGATTACACTGTTAACAACAATGAGAATTGTGATTGTCCCTTGAACATTGAAATGCTAAAATGAAATGAAAGTCGAATTGAAATGAATTGATGCCTGAGATGTTGAATATGAGAATGTTGCGTATTAAATGTTGGCTTACTAATACCATACAATTGTGTACTGTTGAGTCGATTATGCATTCGCGAGGTCATGGACGTCTTTGTGCACAAGGTTTGAGTAGTTTTCTCGGGACGGTACTTGGGGCACCGGGGACCGGCTCGGCCTAGGGGGAAACATTTGGTCGTGCTATAGTAGCACGAGGTATTGCGGGACATTCGACTAGGCTTGCAACCTACTCTGGAATGGTACACCGTAATACCCGTTGGAAAGTCCTTTATGGTGCAGTTTCACCAACGACCCAGTCCGAATGCATGCTAACGATTGTCTTGTACAGGGGCGGTAAGTATTATTATTATCATTATCCTGTATCTTATATAGGAAAGCTGGATTCGGCCGATGGTAAAGTAAACATGGTCTTATGAAATACCATGTTATTTGAATTGTGATTTAATCTGAATGTTGCCTGTTCCTAATAAGTTCATGATTTAAAATGCTTGTCATTAATAAAATGTTGGTTTAGCTGAGTGGGCCAACGGGGCTCACCAGTGCATTGTTATAATGTGCTGACCCCTCCTCCATAGGTACTGGAGAAGGCTCAGGCGCATGTCTAAATTAAGGCTTTCTGAATTGCTACTACTTTCAAGTTGTTTTTCCTAAAGACGCACAAAGTATTGCGAAGTTTTCAAAGATAGCTGCTTATATTTCAAAGTACTAAAGGGGCATGATGTATGAAACGGGAAGTTATTTCATGGAAGCCTATCAGTTGTACTTCTTTTTATAAATCAATGTAGCCGAAAAGGCATTTCAAATACTATCGAGAAAAGTTGTATTCTGACTACAATTGTCAATAAAATGAGTATTTCTTCTTCCTATATTATGTCCTCAATGTTTCTGAAATGTGGCTGGATTTCAAATATTTCTAAATGACATAACAGTACACGTTCTTGCTTTGTACAAGTGCAACACCAGACTTGTACGGCATCACGCCTTAGCGAGGACGAACGATTCGGCACGAATCGAAGCAAGGACAAAAGATTCCCCGAATCGGGGCATGACAAGTTGGTATCAGAGCACTGTTTCAATCCCTCGAATTTCAAAAATGTTTTCAAAAAGGAAGTCTTGATGCAAATTTTCTCGATTGATGGTATCGATAGCGCTGGCATGAAATAATGTTCCATACAATAAGCCCATTAATATTTTATGAGTGCTAATAGAATTATTTCTTTGTTGTAGAATGACCAACGGTGATAGCGCAAATACAAATTCATCGTCTGACCCAATAGAGAAACTGATAAAAAATTGGAGGCTCAGAGGAAGCAGAGCGAAGCTCAACATTGCGTACTTCAAGCGCAGCTTCAGTATCAGTTTCAGGAGCAGCTAGATGCTCAACAAAAGCAAGTAGATAATCTGTCTCAGATTGTCACCAAGCTGACGGCCGATTCCAATGTTTCTGCAAAGGACGCAGCAACCGAGACCTTAGAAGTGCCGACGAAGAAACCTGAAATGCCGACACGGAAGAGAACGAGCTTCAAGTTCTCCGAATTCAAGAGTTGTGACCCGCCTGAGTTTAATGGGAGAGCGGAGCCATATGAGGTGATGGGCTTCCTGAATACACTTGAGGGCTACTTTCGAATGTTGGATATACAAGGCAGCAAGAGAGTGGAGTGTACTGCTGTACAACTTCGTCTCAATGCCCAGGAATGGTGGACTTCGCAGAGACAGGCACTTTGCGATAATAGTCCGGATATAAAGATATCTTAGGAGACCTTCAAGCAGGCTTTCATTGCGCAATTCATTCCACCAGCTGTCCGTCAACAGAAAGAGAATGAGTTCGTAGAACTCCGACAGGGCGATATGTCAGTAGATGATTATGAAACTGAATTTCTGAAGAGAGTTGCATTCGCTGGATACATGGTCCCGAATGATGACGCAAAGCGAGGAAGATTCGTATAAGGCTTGAATGAGGGTCTGCAGCGCAATGTGCTAAGTTGAAAGTGTACATCTTACATGGAGGCGTACGAAACTGCTCTCGAGATGGAGAGATTCTATCCACCAGTTAGCCATGGGACAATACTACACAACCAGAGTAGCAACCATAAACGACCCTTAGTTGCTGAGAGGAATGACGTTCCTAAGCGTCATAATACTGGCGAGAATAAGGGTGGATATCAAGGACCGCGTTGCTTCAAGTACAACTGGTATGGGCATCGACAAGCAGAATGTCGAGCCGGATGCTTCAATTGTGGCGGTATGGGCTACAGGACATCTAAATTTAGAAAGAGAAAGAATCAAAATCCCCTACGGGATCAGCACTATAATCATCATGGATCGAATGACAATCAATACCGTGGACAATATAACAATCAGAACCGAGGCCAACATAACAACCAGATTCGTGGCCAAGTGCCACCAGCCTTACCAGCTCAAACTGGGAATACACCGAATCAACAACAAGGTACGCAAGCAAGGTTTTATGCCTTGACTCAGACAGAGGCCCAGACCACAGAGAATGTAATAACAGGTATGTTGCTATACAAAGGCACGCCTGCAAGGGTACTTTTTGATTCTGGTACTACTCATTGCTTTATCTCGTCTGATTTTGCAACGGAAAATAAATTTTGTATGACTCTACTAAAGACAGCTTTGTGTTAGCACTCCTTCGAGAGTAGATATGCCTGTAACTTTGATTTGCAGGGACGGCTACATTAAAATTGGAGGCAAGGCTTTATCTTTGGACGCAATTGTACTCGACATCAAAGAGTATGATTTCATCTTGGGAATTGACTGCCTCAGCGCATGTCATGCAACAATCGACTTTGCGGATAAGAGAGTTGTGTTTCGCCTACCCGGAGAAACAGAGTTCTCTTACTCGTGCGGCTCGGCGTTCCAAGGACCCATGGTAATATCGACGGTTACAGCAAGGCACATGCTGTACTCAGGGTATGAAGGATTTTTCGCTTCTGTTCAAGACACTCGGATGAAAAGTGTAGGCTCGAATCAGACCAAAATTGTGGCAGAGTTTCCCGATGTGTTTTCGGACGAGATACCTGGAATACTGCCGGATAGAGAAATTGAATTCACAATTGATATATTCCCGGATACTCGCCCGATATCAAAGGCGCCGTACAGGATGGCTCCGACAGAATTAAAGGAACTAAAGGTACAGCTACAAGAATTTCTAGACCGGGGAAACATTTGCCCAAGTGTATCTACATGGGGAGCTCCAATGCTGTTTGTAAAGAAGAAGGATGGGACGATGTGGCTGTGCATCGATTACAGAGAACTGAATAAGACAACCATCCGTAACAAGTATCCCTTGCCAAGGATAGATGATCTGTTCGATCAGCTACAAGGGGCGACCGTGTTTTCTAAAATCGATCTTCGTTTAGGATACCATCAGTTGAAGATCAGACCCGAGGATGTCCCTAAGTCAGTATTCCGTACGAGATACGGACACTATGAGTTTTTGGTCATGCCATTCGGCTTGACTAATGCTCCAACAACCTTTATGGATCTAATGAATAGAGTGTTTCGACCGTTCTTAGACAAGTATTTTGTTGTGTTTATCGATGACATCTTGATCTACTCAAAGGATAGGAAGACTCATGTCGGACACTTAAGAGAAGTACTTCAGACGCTGCGGGACAATCAATTGTATGCAAAACTAAGCAAGTACGAATTTTGGATGAACAGTGTGTCATTCTTAGGGCACGTTGTCTCGGTAGAAGGCATTGTCGTTGACCCAAAGAAGATTGAGGCAGTTGTAGACTGGAAACAGCCTGCATCCGCTAGTGAGATACAGAGTTTCCTTAGTTTAGCCGGGTACTACCGTAGGTTTGTGAAAGACTTTTCAAGAATCGCTTCGCCTTTGACTCGCCTCATTCAGAAGGGAGTCGTATTTAAGTAGACCAACGACTGTGAGAATAGTTTTCAAGAACTCAAGCAACGGCTCGTCACGGCTCCAATTTTAGCACTTCCAGAAGGCTTTGAGGGATTTCAGATCTATAGTGACGCATCGGGACTCGGTTTAGGATGTGTTCTCATGCAACGTGGGAAGACAATATCATATGCATCGAGACAACTCAAACAGCATGAAAAGAATTACCCAACTCATGACTTAGAACTGGCGGCGATTGTGTTCGTATTGAAATTGTGGCGACACTATCTCTATGATGTGTCCTGCGAGATCTTCACGGATCACAAAAGCCTGAAGTACATATTCACGCAGAAGGAATTGAATTTGAGACAGCGGCGTTGGTTAGAATTTATCAAAGATTATGACTTGACAATTTCTTACACGCCAGGTAAAGGAAATATGGTAGTTGATGTCTTGAGTCAAAAATTCGTTGGGGCACTAATAGTAGCAAAAGAGGTACTACGAGATCTTGAAAAGATGGGCACAAATTCAGGATCCGTCCACCGAATGTACAGTTGGCTCAGTTGTAGCTTGAGCTGAGTCTCCAGGAAAGGATTAAGATTGCTCAGAAGGATGATCCGTTTCTGCAGAAGATACGTGAGTTAATTCTAGCAGAAAAGGCGTCGGACTTTACAGTTGAAGATGACACTATGCGTGTCAATGGAAGATTGTGCGTCCCTAAGGATGAGGATATCAGGAAGGAAATACTGACCCAGGCTCATTTCGCTAAGTATTCCTTGCATCCGGGAAGTACAAAAATGTACAAAGATCTGCGCACAATATTTTAGTGGCATGGCATGAAGAACGATGTGGCACTATTCATGTCACAATGCTTAGATTGTCAGCGTGTGAAGGCCGAACACCAATAGCCAGGCGAAGAACTACAAAATCTCGCTATCCCGCAGTAGAAGTGGGATAATATCTGTATGGACTTTATAGTCGGCTTGTCAAGAACTCAGAAGGGGAATGATGTGATTTGGGTTATCGTGGATAGATTAACCAAGTCGGCTCATTTCATTCAAATAAAATTTACATGGGGCGTAGAACGGTTAGCTCAGATCTACATAAATAAAATTGTCCGATTATATGGGGTGTTAGCTTTTATAGTGTCAGATAGAGACGGGCGATTCTTGTCATGATTTTGGATAAGTCTGCACTCAGCATTAGGCACAAAGTTGAATTTTGGTACGATATAACATCTGGAGACTGATGGTCAGACAAAGAGAGTAAATCAAATTCTTGAAGATATGTTGAGATTGTACGTGCTCGATTCGAAGACAAATTGGACGCAGATCTAGCATTGGTAGAATTTACCTATAATGATAGTTATCAGGCAAGTATCAAGATGGCCCCGTACGAAGCCTTGTATGGACAGAAATATCGATCACCGATATGTTAGGATGAAGTCAACAAACGATAAGTGCTCGAACCAGAACTTGTGGAACAGGCCGTCGAGAGGGTCCGCTTGATTCGAGAAAGGCTTAGAGTTGCTCAATGTCAACAAAAGAGTTATGCAGACTCGACGACCTTTAGAATTCACGGAGGGTGATCATGTCTTCTTAAAGGTCACACCCATGCGAGGTGTAATACGGTTTAGGATGAAAGGAAAGCCAAGTCCGAGATTCGTTGGACCCTTCAAGATTTTGGAGAAGATAACCTCAGTGGCTTATCGACTTGCACTACCTCCGGCTCTGGCTGATGTGCACGATGTCTTCTATGTGTCCCAACTACGAAAGTACGTTCATGATCCAAGTCACATAGTGAACTTCGATCAGTTGCAGCTGAGCGATGACCTATCCTACACTGAAGAGCCTGTCCAGATTTTGGACAGGAAAGAGAAAGTTTTACGGAATCATATAGTATCCTTGGTCAACGTGCTATGGCAGAACCATGCGGTCGAAGAGTCGACGTGGGAACTAGAAGAGGAGATGCGGGTGAAATATCCCTCGCTGTTTGATAATTTTGAGGTAGGACTTTTATTTTAAGTTTCGAGGACAAAACTTTTTCTTAATGGTATATTATGTAGTGCCCTGCTCCTAGCGGTTCGCTATATAAGGCCTGTGGCTTGATTAACTCGGTCGGAACCGAGTATTGGGACCGTCGGCACCGAATCGATCACGGACAAGTGCATAAGAACCTTTCCAACTAATGGATTGGTTTCTCTTGAAATGCGTCCAAGGGTTTTTTCTGGATGTTTTGCTGTTGGTTTTGTTGCTTGGTTTTGATGGATGTTTTTCTGAATGATTTTTGATGATTTAATTTTTGTCTATTTTTATCGATCTGTATAGCATTCATTCTTGAGAATTCTGAGAGAAGAGAACATAATGAGACGGAGTATTAACCAAACTTTTTGTGCCATTGCAGACTGACGCATGACGGAAGGCTAAGCGTGCAAGTGTTCCTCTCTCTCTCTCTCTCTGCGATTCTCTAATTTGGTGAGTGTGGATCTCTGTGGTGGTATTGTCCCTCTCGCTATTCCTTCATGCCAACTAAATAATTGTCTTGCAACATCCGTTGATCGATATCAAGTTGATAATGCTACAAGTCAATACCACTGAGAAGCTAGAGATTGAACATTAAACATTGAGTGAATCGATTACACTGTTAACAACAATAAGAATTGTGCTTGTCCCTTGAACATTGAAATGCCAAAATGAAATGAAAGTTAAATTGAAATGAATTGATACCTGAGATGTTGAATATGAGAATGTTGCGTATTAAATATTGGCTTACTAATACCATACAATTGTGTACTATTGAGTCGGTTATGCATTCGCGTGGTCATGGACGTCTTTGTGCACAAGGTTTGAGTAGTTTCCTCGGGACGGTACTTGGGGCACCGGGGACCGGCTCGACCTAGGGGGAAACATTTGGTCGTGCTATGGTGGCACGAGGTATTGCGGGACATTCGACTAGGCTGACAATCGTTATCTGGAATGGTATACCGTAATATCCGTTGGAAAGTCCTTTATGGTGCAGTTTCACCAACGACCCAGTCCGAATGCATGCTAACGATTGTCTTGTGCAGGACGGTAAGTATTATTATTATCATTATCCTGTATCTTATGCAGAAAAGCTAGATTCGGCCAATGGTAAAGTAAACATGGTCTAATGAAATACCATGTTATTTGAATTATGATTTAATCTGAATATTGCTTGTTTCTAATAAGTTCATGATTTAAAATGCTTGTCATTAATAAAATATTGGTTTAGCTAAGTGGGCCAACGGGGCTCACCAGTGCATTGTTATAATGTGCTGACCCCTCCTCCACAGGTACTGGAGAAGGCTCAGGCGCACGTCCGAATTAAGGCTTTCTGAATTGCTACTACTTTCAAGTTGTTTTCCCTAAAGACGCATAAAGTATTGCAGAGTTTTCAAAGATAGCTGCTTATATTTCAAAGTACTAAAGGGGCATGATGTATGAAACGGGAAGTTATTTCTTGGCAGCCTATCAGTTGTACTTATTTTCATGAATCAATGTAGCCAAAAAGGCATTTCAAATACTATCGAGAAAAGTTGTATTTTGACTACAATTATCAATAAAATGAGTATTTCTTCTTCCTATATTATGTCCTCAATATTTCTAAAATGTGGCTGGGTTTCAAATATTTCTAAATGACATAACAGTGCACGTTCTTGCCTTATACAAGTGCAACACCAGACTTGTACGGCATCACGCCTTAGCGAGGACGAATGATTCGGCATGAATCGAAGCAAGGACGAAAGATTCTCCGAATCAGGGTGTGACACAGTTTACGTGTGATTGGTCACTGACATCACAAGCCAACCTGGACTTATAGCTTTGTTAGTCGGGGCCCTTTCAACGCAAGTAGCGAGCCCCGTTGCAAGTCTCCGCTTAACCCGTGCTATCATCCAGCACAGCTATATCCTGTTTCCTTCTAGGCCGAAACGGTCCCGTGGCCCCGGGTTGCCACTCGAGAAAACTTTTACCTTGTCGACAAGTTGTCCACGACCGTGCAAATACAATTTTAGCTGTTAAGGTATAGCCTACATTCTCTTTGAAAACATGATCATTTTATCGTGTCCGTGCCCATGCATTTATTCTTTCATTCGCAACAACATTATCAATTTACCTAAGAAGGGGTCGAGAAGAGAAGGGTCAGCCACTCACCTTAAGTTTTGCTTGAGGCGAGAGACTTATTGGCCGTGCTAGACATGGCCTACGCGATTACCTGAAATCACACAAGCAACCAATTAGAATACTGTATTATTCAAGAAGTTTAATAGGAAATGCGAGTTCGAAATGCAAGCCATGAAAACCATCGAAAATATTCACGAAAACGCATTCAGAAAACCAAAGCCAAAACCAACGCAAGCGGCATGAAAAATAGAGCAACGGGAGGTCTCTCCCGACTCAGCCGCAGAGTAAATCCTTGAGGCGCAACCCGCTGAATATAGGACTTGGTTCCGAAGAAGCCATTCCATAACGGAGAATGGATCTTAATTCAACCGTTTTCGTTCAACCGATTTCGATCGACCTCGACCTATCGGTTCCGACCGAATCGATAGCGATAGTGTTCCTTTCACGCATATCCTGTGGACGGAGAATAGGGTACGATGTAGGGATAGGACACTACACCATAACTAACTAAGAAAAATTTCGTCCTCAAAACTTAAGAAAAGAACCTACCGCTAGGAAAATTGGGAAGAAAACTTTTCCCTCATCTCTGACTCTAGTTCCTAGGTCGACTCCTCGACCGCATGGTTCTTCCAAAGCACTCGAACGAGTGGAATAGCGCAGTTGTGGAGAATTTTATCTTTGTGCTCCAACATTTTTACAGGCTCTTCGACATATGACAAATTTGCCTTCAGATCCAGCTGACCTAGATCCACCACATGGCTCGGATCATGCACGTACTTCCACGACTGTGAGACGTGGAAGACGTTGTGTACATCCAATAACGCAGGTGGCAAAGAGATTTGGTAAGCTACTGGGGCGACTCATTTTAATATCTCATCCGGACCAACAAATCTTAGGCTCATTTCCTTTCGTGCCGAATCTGGTAACTCTACGCATAGGCATTACTTTCAGGAATACATGGTCGCCTTCCGAGAACTCGAGGGGGCGTCGGTGCATGTCGGCATAACTCTTTTGTCGACTTTATGCTATTCCCAATCTCTCCCGTATCAACTTGACCTTCTGCACAATCTGCTCCACCAGTTCCGGGCCAAGTATCTGCCGTTCCCCGACTTCCTCCCAACAAATGGGCGATCTGCACTTCCGGCCGTACAAAGCTTCATACGATGCCATTTAGATGCTGGATTAATAGTTGTTGTTGTATGCAAACTCCGCCAACGGTAGATGGATGTTCCAGCTTGAATTCAAGTCGATCGCACAGAGTCATAACATGTCCTCAAGAATCTGGTTCACCTGCTCTGTTTGGCCGTCAGTCTGAGGATGATAAGCTGAGCTAGACTTCAACTTGGTCCCCAATGCTGAATAAATACTAACCTAGAAGTGTGACACAAACCATCCATCCTAATCCGAGACGATACATACTGGGACCCCGTACAACCGAACTATTTCATCGAGGTATATCTGAGCAAGGCGGCCGACGCTCCAAGTAACTTTAATGGCTATGAAGTGCGCTGACTTGGTTAGTCGATTGACGATGACCCAGATGGCGTCGTTTCCTCGCGACGTCTTCGGCAAGCCAACAACAAAGTCCATAGTGACAAGATCCCACTTCTACTCTAGAATGGCAAGGTTCTGCATCTCCCCGCCCGGTCGCTGGTGCTCGGTTTTAACTTGCTGACTGGCCATACATTTCAACACAAAGAGCGCTACGTCTCTCCTTATGTCATGCCACCAAAAGACAATACGGAGGTCCTTATACATCTTGGTGCTACCAGGATGCAAAGAATATTTTACATAATGCGCCTCCGATATTATCTCCTTTCTAAGTTCTATGTCATCCAGAATGCATAGCCGACCCTTCAATCGCAACACTCCTGACTCGTCCTCTGCAAAGTCGGACGCTTTCCCTGTCGATATCAGCTTCCGCATCTTCTCCAAGTATGGGTCGTCCTTCTGAGCAGACTTGATTCTCTCCAATAGGCTCGGTTCCAACAGCAGTTGTGCCAGTTTCACGTCTCTAAAATGAACTCGAAGTTCAATGCCTATTCCTTCCAAGTCACGCACCAATCGACTATTGATGCATAACGAAGCTAAGTACTTCCGGCTTAGCGCATCTGCTACAACGTTTTCTTTGTCCAGTGTATAGTCGACTGATAAGTCGTAGTCTTTGATCAGTTCAAGCCATCGCCTTTGCCGCAAATTCATTTCTTTCTGGGTGAAGTGATACTTGAGGCTTTTGTGGTCCGTATAAATCCTGTATGCCAAGCCATAAAGATAGTGACGTCACAGTTTTAACGTGAACACAATTGCCGCTAGTTCTAGGTCGTACGTGGGGTAGTTTTTCTCATGCGGCTTCAACTGCCGAGAAGCAAAAGATATCACCTTATCCTGCTGCATGAGCACACACCCCAAGCCCTGGCCAGAAGCATCATTGAAGATTGGAAATCCCTCAGTCCCTTCAGGAAGAGCAAGTATCGGGGTCGAAACGAGCCGTTGTTTGAGCTCCTGGAAGGAAGCTTCACAGTCATCTGACCACTCGAATGCAAGTCCTTTTTGGGTGAGACGGGTCAACGGCAATGCAATCTTCACGAAGTCCTTCACGAAGCATCGGTAGTATCCTGCCAAGCCTAGGAAGCATCGAATTTTACTAACTGGTGCGGGCCATTTCCAATCAGCAACTGCCTCAACTTTCTTCGGATCGACTGAGTTGCCCGCTGCGGAGATAATGTGCCCGAGAAATAAGATGTTGTTCAGCCAAAATTTGCACTTGTTCCTCTTCGCATACAACTGATTCTCTCGAAGGGTTTGGAGTACCGTCCGCAGGTGTTTTGCATGTTGCGCTCGATCCTTCGAGTAGATGAGGATGTCGTCGATGAAGACTGCTACGAATTTGTCAACGAACGGATGGAACACCCGATTCATCAGATCCATGAAAATGGCAGGGGCGTTTGTCAGACCGAATGGCATTACCAAGAACTTATAGTGGTCGTAGCGAGTGCGAAAGGCAGACTTCGGTACGTCATCTGGCTTGACTTTGAGTTGGTGATAACCTGATCGCAGATCAATCTTCGAAAATATCGTTGTACCTTAGAGCTGCTCAAACAAGTCATCGTTGCGGGGCAGGGGTATTTGTTCCGGACGGTGGCCTTATTCAATTCCCGATAGTCGATGCAGAGCCGCATCGATCCATCCTTCTTTTTCACAAATAGCACGGGCGCACCCCACGGCGAGACACTTGGATGGATAAACCCTTTGTCAAGTAATTCATGTAGTTGTGCCTTCAGTTCTTTCAACTCTGCCGGGGCCATTCTGTACGGATCTTTCGAGATCGGTCGGGTATCAGAAAAGGTGTCGATAGTGAACTCAATTTCTCGATCGTGCGACATGCCGGGTAGCTCTTCCGGGAATACGTCTAGGAATTCTGCCACAACGTTGGTCTGACCCGCGTTTGCACCATCATATCTCATGTCACAAACGGATGCCAAGTAGCCTTCACATCCGGAATGAAGCAGCTTCCGAGCAGAAATTGCCGAGATCACCATGCAGTCCGACGATGCTTCACCACACGTATAGCAAAATTTAAGCACTCTAGGTATGCGGAAGGTGACCTTCTTTCCTACGCAGTCGATGGTAGCGTTGCAAGGACCGAGCCAATCCATACCCAGTATGATGTCGAAGTCCTTTATATCTAGAACTATCGTATCAAGATCGATCTTTTGACCCCCAATACATATGATTCCTCCCTCGCAGGCTAAATTTGTGAGTAGTGGCATGCTCGAAGGCATACTTATGCTAAGATCGAGATCTAATGACATTATAGGAAATTTATGCTCGGCTGCGAAGTCCGTCGATATGAAACTATACGAAGCGCCTGAATCAAATAGCATACGAGCAGGTACATTATTGAAATTTAATATACCAGTCACAACAGTATCGGAGGCGAATGTCTCGTCCCGAGTTAGGGCGAAGACACGTCCTTGAGCATTAGGACGTATGTCTTGGTTGTTGGGTTGAGTGGGTTGAGTGGGTTGAGGAGGTCGGGGCGCCTGTCCTCGATTTACTTAACGATTTTGTTGGGGCGGAGCATTGAGATGTCGTCTTTGGGCTATGCAGTCTCGCTTCTAGTGACCCTTCCATCCGCAAAAGAAGCATCCCCCTTCGAGGACAAAGCACTTGCTCATATTATGCCCAAAGAAAAAGCACTTGGCACAACGAGATGATAGGTTATGCCCCTGGTAGCCGCCATGGTTTGGATGCTTTGACGCGTGATTGTTGCCTCCTGTATAGCTAGAACGTTTGTGATTGGAATTGTGCACAAAGTCTGCAGCAACATGAGGGTACTGGCTCTCAAGACGGAGAGCATGATTTAGAGCATCGCCCGTGGTCTTGTACTCTGAAACGCCTACATGAGCACCGATAGAGCATCGCAGATCCACTTCGAACCGTCGCACACGACACTCCTCTGTAGGAAGAAATGCACCAGCAAATTTGGACAATTTATTGAATTATGTGGCATACTGTTCTACTGTCCGGTTCCCTTGCCTCAACTACATGAATTTATTTTCCTTTTCTTAGCAAACGGAGAAGGAAAGGTACTCGACTTCCAAGGCTTTATGGAACGTGGCCCAAGAGATCGATGCTGAGTTGTTGTCATGTTGGACCGCTCATTTGTGCACGCCCCACCAGTCGTGCGCGTTCAAACATAGTTGAAGTTGTGCACAGGCAACTTGTTTGGATTCTTCAATGTCGAGGAGCTCGAAATGATCTTCTAGCTCTTCCAACCAATCAATTGCCATAGAAGGGCCTTCGGTACCGTTGAAGGAAGTGCGACACGCTTTCTTGAATTCTGACACTTCAAAGTTGTATCTTTTCGGTGCCTCAGGTTGACGCTCAGGCTCCTTCGTGTCGACTTTGATGGGTTGGACCGTTGGCACAGTGACAGTAGGTGCAGTTGCAGAATTTTTGTTGGCCACAATTGTCTGGACGATCTGTTGCAGAGTATTTAACTATTTTTGTTACAGCTTAGTTTGTTCGTCGAAGCAAGCTTTGAACTGGGCCTGTCGTGCCTCCGTCTATTGATGTCGGTTCTCAAACTATTTCTGCTGCGCCTCTATCATGCACAATATCCTTTCGATGGCATTGTTAGAAGCTCCGGTCCGCAAACTGCTCGAGCCGCTAGACGCGCTCTATTCTTGCTCGGTCGCGGGTTCCGATACTTCTGTAATACAAAGGCAAACACATCAGTCTCAAATTATTACGGACTCATTGTATAGAATAACTTATCTTATCAATGCGAGGTCAAAGGTTTGAAACTCTAGACATAAGGCCAAAGGATGTAAAGCCGTGCTCTGATAACATTATGTCATGCCCCGATTCCGTAGAATCGCTAGTTGTCCCCCGGGCATGATGTGGTACGAACCTAAGTTGCGATCGCACAAGGCATAGTCATAAGGTTATCCAAAATACAACATCAAGTTAGAATACGCAGAGAAAATTGATTGACACATTTGAAATAGAAGTAAACTTTTCATTGATAATAAAACTTTATTTACATGACTCCTTTACAATCAGTGTCGCGCGGGCTTACAACATGACTCAACTTACAAAATGAACGCTGATGAGATAGTCGTTCCATATATTACATCACTTTTTACAAGCAAAACATAACACTTTCCACCTACTATTGAGGGAAGTCGAGTCGTCATCTTTTCCTTCTTTTGGACTGAGTGCAGGGTCTTCAAAAGGATTTCCAGAAACAAGCCTTCAACTCACGAACGAGGCTTCAAAAGTATTCACACTGCCTTGAGCTTTAAGTGGCACGCCCTTCCTAGTTTGGGGTATCTGCGTAGAGAGTGAGGATCAGTACATTACACTTTGTACTGGTGCATGGCTATTTAAGTTCCAAGCTCTCATTTGGTTGAAGAGTTTATATGACTTAGTTTATGAATGTTTCTAACCATCCTAATAATTTCAGACAAGCATATGACAAGCATAATGTAAACTACTCTCGAACTTACCCACGATAGAGCGTGTCGAGCAATGTGAGACTTACCATGTTTTTCTCTATCAATTGTTATCGCTAGCATAGCATGTGCAGTTTATGTGTGATTGGTCACTGACATAACAAGCCATCATGGACTTATAGCTTTGTTAGTCGGGGCCCTTTCTACGCAAGTAGCGAGCCCCATTGCAAGTCCCCGCCTAACCCGTGTTATCATCCAACACAGCTATACCCTATTTCCTCCTAGGCCGAAACGGACCATGACCTCGGGTTGCCACTCGAGGAAAGTTTTACCTTGTCGACAAGTTGTCCACGACCGTGTAAATATAATTTTAGTTGTTAAGGTATAGCCTACATTCTCTTTGAAAACTTGATCATTTTATCATGTCCGTGCCCTTGCATTTATTCTTTCATTCGCAACAACATTATCGATTTACCTAAGAAGGGGTCGAGAAGAGAAGGGTCAGCTACTCACTTTGACTTTTGCTTGAGGCGAGAGACTTTTTGGCCGCGCTAGACGTCGCCTACGCGATTACCTGAAATCGTACAAGCAACCGATTAGAATACTGTATTATTCAAGAAGTTCGATAGGAAATGCGAGTTCGAAATACAAGCCATGAAAACCATCAAAAATATTTACAAAAACGCATTCAGAAAACCAAAGCCAAAACCAACACAAGCGGCATAAAAAACAGAGCAACGGGAGGTCTCTCCCGACTCAGTCGCAGAGTCAATCCTTGAGGCGCAACCCGCTGAATATGGGACTTGGTTCCAAAGAAGCCATTCCGTAACGGAGAATGGATCTTAATTCAACCATTCCCGTTCGACCGATTTCGATCGATCCCGACCTATCGGTTCTGATCGAATCGATAGCGACAGTGTTCCTTTCGTGCACACCCCGTGGACGGAGAACGGGGCACGATCTAGGTACGGGGCACTACACATGACAAGTTGGTTCTTTTAAATTATCTAAGAATGGTAATAGTCACACGTTTATTCTATTTTCATGTCCGTCGGAAAATAGAATTGCCAAACATAAACAGAGCAAATATGCTATAGTGCAATGAATGATATGTATATATTAAAATTTATGTAATTAACACTTCATAAAATTAACTGATAAATAAGCCTTAACATTAAAATATGTACCCTTACCATCGATATACAATCTAAATCCATGAAATTACCACGAAGCAAACTTAACTTGACAAAACTACTACCTCCTATGTCCGATGGAAGCATAACACCAAGATATCTCCTGATTAGTTCAGAAGGATTTAGCTGTGTATCAAAATATAGGGTCACTTGTAATAGGTAATCCTGGTATATTTGTAAGATCACAAACTGTAATAGGTAACCCTAGTATATTTGCGTTAAGGCCACTAACGCTCAGCGAGACTTAAAATTAGGTAGACAGCGTGGATTAAAATTTTAATTTCATCTAAATGTTAAAACCCAAAGGAATGCAGCAGCTTCTTTTGGGGAGTAAGTAACTCTTATTTGAGGTATCCTCTCTACATCCTCCAATTTGCATGCTCCCGTATCATAAATCCAGAGGATAATCGTATAATTACAAGCAAAATATACTTATTATGTTTATGTAAAAAATTTATGTACCATACTTACAATTTAAAATTTTATCTGACCGTCAAAAACCAGACTAGATATGTGATTGTTTTGTTCCTGTTTGATGACATCTGTAACTGGTCCACCAGGAATACGTCCGTCATTCTGTTGAGCCATCTGTAATTTTTTAACAAATATGATTAACATTATAGATATTTATAAAAAAATCTAACGTAAATAACATTATTACTTGCATTTGATTTTTTCCTTCCTAGCCGTCAAATATTTTTTTTGTTCCTACTATCTGTGAGGGAATAATAGAGAGGAAGGGGATGAAGAATGCAGGGGGAGGGGATGTAGAGGGAGGGGATGAACAATAGGAGAGTTTTTTCTTATCTTCTTCTTTCCTACTTTCTTTTTTTTCTCATTCTGTGAAGCTCGGTTGTTTATAGGGAGTTAAAGGGGAGGGGGTGGGGTCTTCGAGATGGTCAAGGAGGGGGGTCTTCAAGGAGGGGGTCTTCAAGGTATGGAAGATGGTCAAGAGAGAAGGGGGTCTTCAAGGAGGGGGGCCTACAAGGTCTTGCACGCCAACACATACACGTACGCCAACACATACACACACACACACACACACACACACACACACACATACATACACTGCCAAAACTCTGTAACCCGTGCCAAGTGACTTGGCGTGCCCCCCATGGCAAGTCACTTGGCATGTCCCCTGTTCCCCTGCACTCACCCATGCCAAGTGACTTGGCGTGCCCTCTATGTTGGAGTCTAGTCTGGATTTAATGTTGTGCTATTTTAGATATAATATGATTCTTATTTTAGGGCTCCTATTTAGAAAATCCTATTATGATCTAAAATAGGATGGTGATGGAATATTTTAGATATAATAGAATTCCTATTTTATTCATATTTAGAAAATCCTATTTGATCTAAAATATGATTTCCTCATCCTATATATATAGGGTGAGGGTGGAAGCACAAAGCATAGCACAAAGTTGAGATTCGATGTGCTTGTCCACAGGAGATCTAAGAGAAAGTCTGCACTTTGCTCTGAGGACTTTGCCATACAAAATAGAAGGAAGAAGAGATCTAATCGAGGAGTCATCAACTTCGGTTAGGGAGATTGCTAAGGATTGGTGAGCAGTTTCAATTGTAATCTCTTTATTTTCTTCTTGAGTGTGGTGAGGGGTTTGAACCTATTAGAGCAAAGGGTTCAATATTATTTTTGTCAATCTTGTAATTTCATCCGAGTTATACAGATTGGGATTTGTCCAGGTGACATTGTCACTACCATATACTTGTCTTTATTTTTGTTTGGTGTCCGTTAGGCGAGGGTTGGTTATTTCAGATGGTTTGGCCTAAGTTTCCGCTGCGGTAACATCTTAGACTTGGTATCGGAGCGCAGGAGGGCATGTCCGATTCCCAACATATGGTATCAGAGCTTTGCAGGTTCTGACAACCATGTCTATGGAGCAGATGAACACTTGTTGATCAACCACGCAGGAGGAACTGGACGATTTGGAAGCCAAGTATGGAGGATCTACTCTGGTGCAAATAGTTACATGGTCCGTTGGAGGACGATCGGTCAAAGCTGCTGAAGACTGGAAACGACTGGATCGGAAGACCGTTGGATTCATCCGCCAATGGCTGGATGACTCGGTGTTTTACCACGTGTTCATGAAGTATTCGACAAAAGTATTGTGGGAGAAGCTGCGTTCGCTGTACGAAAGGAAGACGACTGGCAATAAGGCATTTCTTATTTGCTATCTCATCATCTCGAAGTACACGGAGGGGGCCTCGGTGGCACAACATATAAACGAGATTCAGGGTATCATCAATCAGTTGTCTTCGGTGAAGATAGTGATTGATGATGAGCTTCAGGCCCTATTACTTTTGAGTTCTCTGCCAGAAAACTGGAAGACAATGGTGGTATCGGTAAGCAACTCCACATCGGATGGAGTTATCAAGATAGAGGCAGTCAAAAGTAGCTTGTTGAATGAGGAGGTCCAGCGCAAGCAAGTTGAATCATCGTAGGAAAACGCACTGGAGGCTTCTTACGGGAAGAAAAGACTCAAGTGATAGATGAGGACAAGGGAGAGTTCTCAGAATCTTGCGATTGTGGATTGCAAGGAGAGCTTCTATTACTGTGGTGAAAGGGGTCATATCAAGAGGAACTGCATGAAGCTCAAAGCTGAGAAGGCAAAAGGGAAGGACGATTAGTAGGATGTAAAACCCCTTATAATTTATAGGAATATTTAAATTATTTTTGGATTTTATTTAATTCCAATTTATTTTTATCTTATTTATATTATATAAAAGGACTATAGCCATGGTTGAGTTTGAATATGCAAGACGACTAGAAAGTATGGCATGCCTAGCGTAGTCGGGTGCTTTAACTAGTATGCTAGCCATATTAGGAATGTCATGGTCATATTGTAATCTCTTGCATGTTAGCCATTCAAATTATGGCACAAGTTATATTTTTATTTAATTAATTAGTTAAGAAAGCCTTTGTGACTTTTTAGGAGACCCGGTTGCACCAAACCTTTTCAAACCTCTTCCAAGCCAAACCCATCCCAATGTAGGCATGTTGGGCATTAATAAATATTAATAATTATATTTATTTGTATTTAATTCAGATTTTGTAGTGTAATTACATAGATAGAATTAAATAGTTCTATATTAAGAAACTCCTTTTTAAATCCTCAATCCAATCAACTTGCCAACTCACCAAACAACCAAATCATGCCAAATAGACCCGCACCATGCTAATTTTGGCCAAGCAACCCCCTCATGGCTGAATGCATCAAATTAAATAGGATTTAAATCCTAGATTGCTTAAAATTCATTTAAGGATATGTTTAAATATACCAACTTATCCCAAACCTTAACCAAATCCTAATCTTTCTCTCCCTCACCTTTGGCAGACCAAAACCCCTCTCCCTCTCCATAATTTTGGCAGCAACAAACTCCCCATAGCATCTATACATCATCTCCTCCATTGCACATCTCTCTATCCTTCACAAAAACCCATCTCCTCCACCATACATCCCTGAAACCCCTCAAAACAAACCCTAAAAAAAATAACATCTCCCCCATCCAATACTCTATAGCCATTATCAACTCTTCCATACTCACCAAGAGAGGATTAGCAAGTGAGAATAGCGAAAAAGATTGGAGCTTTGGTGAAGGGAAGTCATCATCACCCTTTCTAGCAAGGATCTTTGGTAAGAACCCAAATCTTTTCTTCTAAAAACCTTTACTAAAATTCTATAGAAAATATGTTATTAATTCTGTAGAAATCATATTTTGATGGATTTTGTTAGGTATAATCATCCATAAAGGTTTCATAAAATATATGCGTAATATTCATGTGTCGGTAGGATCAAAATTAACCCTATTGTAAAGGAACTATGAGTTATTGGTGCCTATTTTTGAAACTGAATTTTATGTGTGTTCATATACATAAATTAGGATTTTTAAGTATTTTTCCACGATTTTAGCAACTCAAATCTGGTCGAAATAATTGTAGGTCAAAACTAGCTAATTTCGGGTAACCAGCTGACCTAGAATGTCCCAAACTTGTAGTATAACTCAACCCTTTTACCTCTAATATTATTCTATGAAATAAATTATTGTATTACTGTTTAAAATATATTTTTGGTTATTTTAGCAATTTTGAGTTATTAACTATGTTCCGGACGAGTTTCGGGTAGACTACCTGACTTATTAATCAACTAGTCATAAATGTCTTTAGAAATATTAATTCTGAAATTTCAGAGATAAATCTGTAGAAAATTAGTTTAAATATTATTTTTATGATTTTTAAGTATGTTATTGAAGTAGGGGCATAACCGACTAATTAAAAGTTAGAAACCCTAAAACTGTGTTTCGATGTCTCGTAGAACCTGTGTGTGATCGTATGGATCTAAATGGTTCCACGAGAGATTGAATATAATTTTAACACATTACTTTGACTAATTAAGTCGTATCTTAAGTTTCATAAGTAGTGTCTTAATTTAGTTAATTAATTATCTAGGAGCGTCGGGTTCCGGAGGCGTGGACGCGGGAGCGGCGTTTCATATTTACAGCACGGAATCAGACAAGATACCTTACCATATTTATTGCTTACATTTAGTTGCATTTTATTTCAGTTATTGTATCTATATTCTTTGTTTATTATTTTCTTCTTGCATGTGGACCTAGAGTTAAGTGACTGTCACTCCCACTTTTCATAAATAGGGGTAAAATGGTCATTTTTGTATTTTGGGAATTTTAGAAATTTTTATTTAATTTTATTGTTATTTGGGGATTTTTAGAGTCGGGTTCAAATTTTAACTCATTTCGACTTGTATCGGGGACCCGGGGTAGCTTAGACTCTGATCGGGACCCAATTTTAAGTTAGACAAGGCCCATAAAATCCCACTAATTAGTCGGGTACCTTTAGATAATTTTTCCGTGACTTAATCGGCCAATTTGTAGATTTTAATTTGGCCGTTCCAAACCCGAAAAATTCCTAAGTCAAAATTTGGCCTAAAGAAGGCTTGGAGGGCATTTTGGACATTAGCCAAATGCCCCCAAACCCCCATACATGGCTGGCCACCTATGGAGGTCCATCCCCACTTCATTTACTTCTTCTCCACTCAAGTTCTTCCCTAAAATTGATTTTCCTCAAAACCTAGACCTAGAAATTGAGATTTGATCTCTCAAACTTCCATTTTTCCCCAAATTTCTTCCATAGAATCTCTCCATACCATCAAGGGAGGGTGCTACCTAAGTTTGGGAGAGAAGTGCAAGGTGGAAGTGTCCATTCTTCGAGAATCTTCGAATCGGAGAGAGTTTCATTAGCATTTACTTCTAATTGGTAATTACCTATTCTCTAAATCAATTCCTATGAAATTTTATTGATTTTGGAACCCAAAGAACCACCCCATGGTTGTGTCCATTGTGTAGAGATTTGAGGCCTATGGGAGACTCCTAGGAGGATTAGGATTAGTGTTTGTGTCCTTGTGTTTGTGTATATGTATATATATATTTATATATTATGTGTGTGTGGTGTCCATATATATATATATATTATATATATATATATGGACACACACACACACAATATATATAAATATATATATATATTGGAGCACACGGAGCTTATCCGGAAATTCACCGGCAATGTCGCAAACGGAGCACACTCTGCTCGCACCTGCCCCCGGCATTCGGGCAGCCGTCTTTTCTTAGTTGTGGCGGCTGCGTCCGCATCTCACCCATGTCCTTCCTTTTGTGGTATACTTTTGTCTTGTATACGGTTCAGGCTTCATTTTTGAGCCTTGGTTTTAAAAAGGGGGGGGGGGGGGGGGTTTTGGTTAAAAAAATAAAAATAAAATAAAATATATATATATATATATAGATATATATATATATATATATATATATATATTATATATATATATATATATATATATTTTACTCACAATATATAGATATCTTATATATATATATATATAGATCTATATCTATATA